>JAOUQT010318869.1:0-25198 GCA_025769995.1 Xyliphius kryptos | reverse complement strand
AGGCTACCAAAGTGTCTTTATAGACAAATGCACAGTAACCAAGCAAACGTGAGGTTCAAGTGCACCACTACACTTCGCATTGTGCATTCAACCCCTCTGTGCCAACATCAGTCCCTCGTACAATACACCGCACTGTGACCAGGGCTGGAACAACCCAAAGCTGTGCCTCTTATTTATGAGAGGGACAAGGCATCCCAAAAGCCACTGGTACACTGAGGAAGTTGGACACTTTGAGGGGAACCTGCAGTAACGGAAGCTATAGTGTGCAGTCACAGTGCAACAAATGAGGTTCAGGATAACAACCTGTTGGTAGCCATGAAATAGGATGTCTGTGCCAGATCCTTGCTTGCTGTTGAAGAAATATGAAAGAATGCAGATTAGAGATTAGAGAATTAATTTGGCCACAAAAATGTTCTGTTAAATACAATTACCTCTTCCTGTACTGTATGTCATGCTTAGCCATAAATCAATATTTGCGATAATTTTTGCCACAAAAACACTGTTATCAGTTTAGCATTAAGCAAGTATATATGAAATTTAAAAACGGTAAAACATGGTTTAATGAACAAAGTTTGTACCTCGCACTAGCTGGGAACATTTCACAACATCAGTATGAGGATGTTCAATTGTTATTTCAAACCCTGCAACAGAAAGTGCATAGTTTTTTTTTTTTTTTTTAAACAGGAGAAAATACCATCATATAATAAATATAAAGGAAACCACACAACTTTAGCTGGCTCACTGATTGAAAGACATAGCATGATAGCCTGACACACAACTATTCAATTTAAAGTTTAAAAAAATTATAACCACTGAAAGCTGCCTCGACCATGCAAAAAACTATTTTTGTATATTATACTTCAAGGATGAGGGAACACATTGAGTTAGTTTGAATTTCTTTATGCAGCTACTGACCACATTAAGTGACTGTTTATCTGTGCATTTCCAGGTGCTTGTATTTATTTCTGTAGCATGATAGTTTCTCAAAAAAATCACAGACACCTGAGGACTCAATGGCCATTGTACATTAAGTAGCATTTTCCAGCCTTTTCATACACTGGGATAAATTCAGATTCACAAACACAGAGTTTTTGAAAACAAAAAACAGTAAGTCAGTCCCATGGCAGTATAGTATGTAAGCTTTACAGTTACATCTCATAACCCAGATAAACTGCGTGTTATGTGCTTTAAGCACAGAACCTCAAAAAATAAAAAAATACAACCAGCATAAAAAAAATTAACATTTATGGTTTAGCTCTACCAGGTCTAAAACAAAACAATTGAAGACATGAAATTTTATTAACAAAAATGATCAAAATATCAAAGGCTTTGGTTTTACTTCCAAAATTTGTAACAGCATCATTTACCATGATGAAAAACTGAAAATAAATCCATCTGCATACAAACATGCATTATGAACAGGCTATTTAACTTTAATTGCATAAGAACATCGTCCTGGTGGAAACCACATCCCCAAGACTATTATTTGACCTCTACAAATGCCCAGGTAAAAGAATCTGTATTTAAGCATATGGTACATTGTCATGTATGTCATGGCTCTTTTTGTAGCAAAGGTCATTTTAAACATACTTCATTCATCCTTACATAAACTTTCACTTACCTAATGTTTGCAGCACTATGGTTTCAAGTATCACCAGCTCTTGGGCTTGCTGGAGGTATGCCTGAAGTTCAATAGACAATCATTACATGATGCCTGTAATGTGTCTTTTTTATAATCTACAACCCACAGAAGCATTAACCACTCTGTGCAATGGTTGATATATGGGCAGCCTTATTCTGTAATTTTGTACCCATATGTTGCCTATTAAGTAAATTTGGACCATTAAGTTCTGTAAATATAAAATATAAATAAACTGCTAGTTGCCAAAATTAATGGAAATACTGTTAACCATAAACGAATGATTTATTTGTGAAAGAGGAGGAAAATGTGTTTAAAAAAGTCAAATAGAACTAAAAAGCATACCATAAATTACCCACACTTACATTACTCTTTGTATCTAGTGGTGGTTCTTGAGGGTTTAGGCATGCATGTGACACTTTAATGACATGTTCCAGTTTCCGTGGCTGCTCCTCAACTTTTGCTGCCAGAAAGAGTGTTGTTGGAGAAATGATCTAGAAAAAAAAGCAATCATTAATAGGTTAAGTGTGGACCTGTTAGTATTAAATTATGATATTTAAGTGTTACATTTAAAAGCATGTTTTGCTGTTTCATTATTATAACAGAATAATTGTAGTGCACAGTTATGAGAGGAATTATTGTTCAAGTTTTGTAGTGTGGATATTTCAAAATTTCGTGCATCCATTGTTAACATATAGGAAACTGAAATTGAAGAAAACTTCAATTGAACACTTACATTTCTGTGGAACTTGGTGAAAGAGTGGTACATATAAAATCTATGCATGTAAACTATTGCAGTATTAATTGTGAGCTGAGAGCTGAGATAAGTATTAAGGAAGGCATTACATATTTAGTGACAAACGAAAATCAACATGGATTATCAACAACACATAATTAACATGTCAGAATAAATTGTGGTGTTTGGAAGTTTGTAAACCCTTTGATACTGTTGAAAACAATTTAATACTTCTGCGTAAATTTGACAGTCAAGTCAGAGACAAAAACAACCAAATGAAACAAAACAAATTAACATGGTCATTTATTTACATAAAGGAATTATCCAATATGACATGAATGTGCATGGCAAAAGTACTAAAATATGTAAGTGTTTAATCAATGTGATGACAAAGATTAATATTACAGTTTATGAATCCAGCATGAAATATAAACAACCATAGCATGTATGGCAGGGTTGCTTTCCTCCAAAAAAAAAACATTGCTCCCCATCTTCAACTGTGTTTTTTTTTTTGGCCAATAAAATTGTATAAAATATAATATTGGTTAAATGTTATTTTAAACAATAATTATTAGGGTTTCAGCATAAAAAAAAACTTATTTTATCTAAGAAACTGTGGTATTATTGTGGTTTGGGTTGGTTTTACAAATGAACAATGAATTCTGATTTATATATTAAGTGATATAAGTAGGTAATATGATAAATAAGGAAAATATCAGTACATTCTGTGCATTTGTACACAATCTGTTGATTTGTTGGGTATAATCTCTTTAAAGAATTTTGTAACAATCCCAATATTTTGAGCAGCAAAAGCTTTTTTTTTTTCTAAGACCGTTGGAAATTAAGTTTGTACCACGAAACACAGGGAGATTCCTGTTCCACAGATAATTGACCAGAAACATGTAACTATTTTTTCACATTTATATTATCAGATAATCTTGAAGCTTCACATATCTTTGCCACCAACAAATATGTTATATTGGATAATTTTCATTAATAAATAATTGGTTGATCATAAGTAATGTGTCAATTATGTAATTTGGCACACTTAATCAACTTATTAAAAAGTATAATAAATTATAGGTCAAATTTAGAAAAAAAATTACATATTATAGTTATTACAGATCAGGCAGTGCAATGTGCTAAGACAATATTAAATTGTATGAACATCTTTGAAATACACAGTACACCACAAACGTTTTGCATTTCATAAGATTAGCCTAGAGTAGTTAAATCTTTTTAATTCTTATTAATTTAGTTTTTTCAGCAGTATATATACACAAATACTTAACATACTACACAGTAAAGTCATTAACTAAAATTAAATTAAAAGTGAACATATAAATCAGAGAACTAGTGCAATAAATACTGCAGTAAAAGTGTGTATGAATCAAAGGTTAAGTTAACAAACTAATACAGATTATGATACATATTACTCTTTACGTCTTTGAACACATTCAACTGCTTTTCGACTGTAGCGCTAATAATACTACTACAGCTTTAAAGGTTTGACTGTAAGTGTGAAAAAGCACATAAACACTGATATAGCGGTTTGAGAACTACAGCAGCCTTCGAATACACGTCTCCGACCGAGCACTGTAACTCCAAATAGTTAAAAGACTCGCTAAACGTGCTATTTAGCAAAACTATACCTAAAAATAAGATCTTGAACCTGCACATCGTCATTCTCGCTGAAGCGGATCGAAAGTGTCGACGTCATGTTGTTGTTAACGTTACCAACAAACAAACAGAAAAATGCTTATTAACAATGGCGGTCCAAACTGGCACATTAAGATTAACGTTACAGCTCTGAGTATTGCACCCGATTCACTTAACCGTTACTAAGTATTTATTAAATATTAAGTATTTAACGCTAACACAGAAGCTTTGGTTACAACTGGTTATCTACCTACTTTAACGTTTTAAGCTTACGTCGCCTAAAGATAATTAAACCTACAGCCTACATGACTGATTTGTCCGGGGTCACATGTGAGGGGGTACACAATCTGTTGGGGATTTCCATGTTGAGAACACCAACTGAAACTAGCCGTTTTGTATTATCTCCGTTCGCGTCAAATTACTTTCTGAGTTTGTTGTAAAAGTACGTAACAGTAAATCACTCGTGGCGGCGGGTAATAAACAGTTAAACCAGCTTGCGGGTTAATAATGATATTAATAAATAATCTGGCCTGAAGAAACGCCATTTGCCCCTCAGCCTCTGTCAACAGCAGGATGATAAACACTGACGTTCTTTCTTCGGATTGTGAAAAGGATACACGTTCAATCTCTGCCCCATGTCCTGAATCAGATTCGCGGCTTGCTGTCGGTACGAGAGCTCCCTATCTGACTCCACTCCGCAGCGGCGCGAAGGCGTACAATCCAGCTGATCCCGTGAAAAGAACCATCGCTTGCAGAATTCCGGGTGCTCCGCCATTACTGTCTTGAACAGGGCGCGTACTACAGAGCAGCGTCAACCTGCGTCACACTGTTCCTCCTTCTTTCAAATGCAACTTACTTTGCCGAATTACTGCCCCCTAGTGCCAGCAGTCCACTTATCAAATGCACCTGCACTTTCTTGACCCATCGTCTAAAACTTTAGATAAAACAGAACTTTATTGTGTGTGTGTTTACCTATTTGTTTTATCCCCCCCCCCAGCACACCCATAACAGCTATTTCGATTTAAATGCACGTATTTTTTTATGTATTATACAATTACTACTGCATTGTACTACTATTTATACAAATAATTCTATTACGTGTGCAATAGCCACCTCTTTTAGACATGTTTTTGTATTTTGCTCTACTTAGCTATTTTATATTTTTTATTTTATTATTTCTTCTTTTGTACATTTTATTATATTGTAATTAGGGGTTCAAGCACAACATGCTTAAAAATAAATACCTATTGATTTTGCTCATATCTTCTTCTTCTTCTTCTTCTTCTTCTTCTTATTATTATTATTATTATTATCATTATTATTATTATTATTCATTTTCCCTTGGGTAAAACTCCTACAGATACCAAACTTGTAGCATAGGTGCAGCTGGTGTGCATTTTCTCCACTAACAAAATCACACCAAGTGGCCTATAATTGGCACTATAGCATGGGAAAATACCCTTAGACTTCTAATTTCTTTAAAAAAAAAATCCCATAGAGAGCTACCAAACAATATAACTACAATGGCAATAAAAAAAAAAGAAAAAAAACCATCTCATCTTATCTTACATGGTAAGTAGAGAAAAAAAGACAATGGCGTGATCTAGCTGAACCTACAAATCCAAAACTATTAACAAAAATCTGAATTCATCTTTGGTATGTGTTTAAGCTGCCTATAAAGTTATATTTTGGGGTGTTGTGGCATAGTGCAGGCCATGAGTGTTTCTTCTTATCAGACGTATCAAACTATGTCCATATGGAACTTATATAGCTAGCTAAATGCTGACACTAAAAATCCTCTTTTCCATATTATTACCATTAAGTTGAAAGCCTACTGCTTTTACTATAACAGATGTTGTGCCCAAAGAGTGTCAACCATGTTTTTTTTTAATGTGACTTTTAAAATGTGATTCTGATTCACTATGTAATGCACTGCAAATATCATATGCAATTTTACTGTATGTGTAAGAAATTTGAATGAAGCCTTCTGTAATCCTGAAAAGTTTAATAAATCAACAATACATTTATTTTCACAATATACTGATGACACAAAATAATATATAGTTTGATGACACATAATAATGATAATAAAATACTATAAACCTGTTTGAATAAATTACCTCTGACATTAATAATTGACCATTTAATAAATTATTTTCTGCTTAAGGAATATTAGCTGCCATGTAATACAGACCACTAGAGGATGCTCAAACAGAACATTTCATTCTTCTTTTACTTGTTTAAGTGAATCAACCAGCAATTACAAATTATTACACCATACTTTAAAGACTTCTTAAGACATTTTTACTTGAAGGAAAAAAAGTAAATCAAGAAATCAATCACTCAAACTGCTTCCTTTGAAGACCTAAAAATTCAAGGGCATTTCCTGCCAGAAGTTTATCCTGCAACACAATGTAGTAATACAAATTCAGTTCATAGCAAAATCAAATTCATTCATTTAGTCATTATCTTTCACGAAATCCTTTACTAGGGTTGCAGTGGGGTTCCCCATCCCAATCCCCATCCAGGAGAGAAAGTTTCGGGCGCTGGGCAGATACACCCAGGACAGGGTGCCAATCCATCGCTGGGCACACATTCACACACAGACTATATGGGAAATTTAGAGCATTCAGTTTACCTTGAGACTATTTTTTTTGGACTGTGGGAGGAAACCGGAGAACCCAGAGGAAACCCACGCGGACACGGGAAGAACATGTAAACTCAGATCGGGATTCGAACCGGCAAGCTGAGCTGAGAGGCAAACATGCTAACCACTAAGCCACCGTGCCACCCATAGCAAAATAACATTCAGGTTTTTATTGTTTTGCACCAGAAAACAATAAATAAATACTTCTCCCACTTTATGTTAATGCGTACCTTTAATGTGCTGTCATAGTCTGTCATTGATTCTATCAGAGATCCTGGCTCCAGTTCCCCTAGTGGGAAGGGATAATCTGTTCCTAACATCACTTTATTCTGTAACATGAGAACACACTTCTCAGAACGACAATTTGTAAATCAGTTATATGTTGTATTATTTTTTTTACTTACCTTATAAATTAATCAGTTAATTAGTAAAATAGCTTTTTCATAAATTAATACTGTTCTTTTACATTGGTTCAAACTCTTTTTGAGTATTAATTATAGTAAATAAATGTGTGCCTAAAAAGGTCTAAAAGTCTAAATAAGACAAAATAATGACACTATAAAGTTCAAATGGTGAAATCTGTTGACTTGCAGCAAGAATTAAACAATAAATAAAGTCACTGTTTGAGCCTGTAATTCTAATTGTATCTCAACTGAAATCTGGTACAAAAGAGATGCCATGCTGCCCTTAAAGGGCCAGCAAGATTGCACAGCTCAAGTCCACCCTCCTGGCACACCCATAATCAGCAGAAGAACCTGGGCGTCAGTGATGGGCTTGGTCAAGCAGATGGTACATCAGGTGCTCCAGTAGCTAAGTAAATTGGATATGCCAGAGCTGTACCAATGTCTGGTCATATGTTGTCTGGTGTATTGTTTTTACACTTAAACTCCAAGTCTAATAATTTTTGATTTTAGTATTGACTTGGTGTGTTTCATAAAAAAAAAAATAATAATAAAATAAATAAATAAATGTAAATTTATGCATAAATATAGGAAGTTCTTTTAAGTACTACTCTCTTTCTGTCTTTTTCTCTGTATACTGTAGGGCAGTCATAGACTTGTGATTAGGGAACCAGCCTTGTGACCTGAAGGGCCCGCTTTACATTCCCACTAGCCTCCTGAAAACACCTGCATCAAGCATGCCTAAATGATTGTTTTAAGTGATCAATAAGAGTGGTGGATCTGATCTACTCATTACTGATTCCTTTTTTTTGAAAGTTTGATTTCTGTTTTGAGGGTGGGGTTATTTTATTATATAAGTTAAATTGTTGTTTTCAATAAATTCCCTGCTCAAACGATCTATTAGTGCAAAATACAAAAAATAAATGGTCTTAAGTTTTTGATCAGCAGTGAAGTTTCACCCAAAAGGGAGTGCTTTGCTGAAAACTGAATGGAAATAATTCTACATTAAATATGTCATCATAAAACCCTGGCATTTATAATTGTTTACTAAGATCTTTCTTGACACATTATATATTAAAAGACTTTTGACCAAATACAAGGTTAATATACAGATAAAGTCAAGCTTACCTTTCCTATTACATTAAAGAGCAACTCAAGAGCAAGGGGATCATGCACTAGACTATCAGTGTAAAATGATCCCAAGTATTTACGTGGACAAATCGTGTTGTCTGTAGCACACAGATCAGGTCTCACGTTGAATCCATGTTCAATTCGTCCAATTGTATATGGAAAAGCACCTCCTTTAAGGGATTATGTGACATGCAAACAGCATTATTTCTCTAGTTAATATATTTTTAAAATATGTTGTTTTGTCACATACCTCCATGGGCAAAGCAGACTTTTAGTTTGGGGTATCTTTCAAAAATGCCCCCAAAGATCATTGAGCAAATGGCTGTAGTGGTTTCTGAAGGCATACCTGTAAACAATAATTCTAATTGTAATTTAACTAAAAGTACTCAATGCACTTTATTTACTGGGTAGGAAACATCTGAGTTCAACTAAGTCATACTTACCAACTAACCAAGGCAGCCAATATTTTGACATTCTTCCATCAGTCTGCATATCCCATGGGTGCACAAACAATGCGCAGTCTAGTTCCTCTGCAGCCTGAAACACCATCAAATGCATGAAATCAGATTTGGTGTAGCAGTTTCAGGTCATGTTAAAACAACCTGTTAAAATAAGGAGAAATGTAATTACAGTAAATAATCTGTGACTACAGGTTGTGTGGGTTTTTCATGCATCACAGAGTTAGAACTTTAATTAGAATGCTATCCAAAAGAAAAACATCTACGTTTCATAACAGTTGACTTAAGACATTATGTTATTTATTAATGTCTCATTTGTAAGTCGCTTTGGATAAAAGAACCTGCTAAATGACCGAATTTGAATGTAAATGTATTTTTTTTATTCTTAATTGATCATATATCTATTGTGGGGTTATGATGTTGTTCAATTGCTGACAATAAATAATTTCTTAGGTTTTCTTATTATTTCAGAATGTTTCAGGTGCTGGGCAGATATACCTAGGACAGGATGCCAATCCATCACTGGGCACACTCGCACAGACACACACAGAATAAATAAAAGTCATTTATATCTTTAACCCATGTCTGTATGTGTATATGTCTACATACCAATACCAATACCTATAGGTTTTCCCAAGAAGTTTTGTTTTAATTCTACAGTTCAAAAACATGTTGGTAGATAGAATAATAGCAAATTGTCAGCTTTTAATATGTGTGAAACTGTTTGTCGTTGTGTCTGCTTTGTGATAGACTGATGTTCTATGCAGGGTTTTTCCCTTCCTTTCACATTATAAGCTCTGAAGTAGACCCTTGCACTTGATCTTGATTGATCCGGCTACTATGATAAAGATAAATCATTAGAAAATAAATGAAATAATTGACTAATCATTTCTGAATAAAATTTACTTACAGCATAAAAAGTGTATAGTTCAGGTGCGTTGAGGTCCCAGGTATTGATATGTGAGCCTATCTGTACTCCTGGAAAGCCCAGTTCCTTTACACAACGTCTCATTTCTTGCACTGCCAGCTCAGGGGCCTGCATTGGAAGTGTGCCAAGGCCTACAAAACGTTTAGGATATTGTCTAATGGTGTTTGCAAGGTCATCATTTAGGATCCTGCAAAGGTCCAGTGTATCCTGAGGTTTTGCCTATTTGGAAGAGAAAAAGACATTCAAAATTTAATAATAATTGGTTTATTATCTTCACTGCAAGAAAATCAGTTGTATGGGAAAGTTTGAGCCAAAATTTTAGTCAATTTTTTTTATTATTTTTTAGAGAAAATTAATTAACACATTTTCTATAGGAAGCAAATTTCACATTGCGATGAATACATTAAATGTATTACTAACATATCAATAGTAGTGATATACTGCTATCATTTAATCTCTATATTGAATTTAAGGTATAGGGAAAACTGAATTTAGCCTTCTGGTAATTTGCTTTGGACAAAACGTCTGCTAAATGATGCAATCTACAATTAAAAAAGATATTTAATCAATTATACATAGAAACACAAATCATTGTGATAGACAATAGCAAGTAAGTTCAATTAAAAAACAAGCTTTAAGTTGCAATTATAGCTTACCCAGTAGCTGAACATTACAGGCACAGTAGAAAGAGCTTGCACTGTCACACCTTGTGGAAAGACAGTTGATCATTAAAGTCTAATTTTAGCATTTAACAAAAAAATTAAAATTTCACAAAAGAACGTTAACCATGCTTATCCATATCCGATATTCGAGCCTCAGCATTCCAGCAGTTTTCTTGAATTATTCTAAAAACCTTCCCATCCTTCATCATTTTGGCCTCGCCCTGGTGTAGATACAAAACAATACCTCTGATGCAAACCTACTTCATGATCATTAAAGAAACATATGCTACCTACTGTGTACTGTTAAATATTTGGTTGAAAGGTTTAACTATGTTTACATTAAAAAAATATTGAAAACAGTCAGAGAGGTCAAATATAGTTTGATTTATAAATATATTTTTAAAAAGTAAATAAAAATATGTGTGTATTTGGTTTTAAACACAACACTGTTTCTATCATAATCATAAACATTTTTAGTGAACACCTATGTGAGCCAACAGTCAAACATGTTTTCTCTTTTAAGGATTCTGGCCCTATGCCCTCAATGCTTTTTTGTTCTTCCTGTGCTCCCACTCATCTTTATAGGGGTCCCATTGAGCATTGGAAGCTGGGTTAAAGCCAACACACACATACTGTATACTAGCCAAAACTGTAATCCATCCTGTTTATTAGACAATATACTAGTAATGAAATGAGGGGGAAATGCTTTTGTTTGAATTAAATAATACTGATAATGATGAGTGATAATAATAATAATAATAATAATAATAATAATAATAATAATTATTATTATTATTATTGTTGTTGTTGTTGTTGTTATTGTTATTGTTATAATAATTATAACCATTATTATTATAGACTAAAACAACATTTCAATTAAATTAAAATTTTACTTATTACACTTTATTTTTGATAATATATTGTCTCACCTTACAGTGGTGGTGGAGTTGAACAAATCCATCATATCCATATCTCTAAAAGACATGAAAACACAATAAGACCTTGTTTAAATAAAAAAATTGTAACAAGTTACAAAATTTGCCTTGTGATACATTTTCTATGGTAAAGTCAAGAATACTTGTTTATAAAATGCTTTGATTTTCAGTCTTGATTTTCAGATTTCCATTCTAGTTAAAGTTTTTGATCTCGATCCAGAACAGAAAAGTTGGAAGCATCTATTTGTTCGAAATTTGTGTCTAAGTGCCTGGTTTATACACCTGTCACAATGGTACCAAATAAAACACCCGGTAGAACACCTGATTCAGTGGTATAATGTGTTGCACAGATAATTACTTACATTTCCTGACATGTTAGACAAAACATGAATATTTTGTTAAAACATTTGCATTGGCTACCACAGTGAATAGAAGGAGTTATCTGAAATTTGATAAAAAGTTAAAATGAATGGATGAATGTTCATAAAAATCTTGCTGGACTGCATGGTGGATTAGTAATTAGCATGTTCGCCTCTCTAAGGATTCCTGGTTTAAATCCCAATCTGGGTGGAGTTTGCATGTTCTGCCCCTTGTTCGCGTAGGTTTCCTCCCACAGTCCAAAAACATAGATTCAAGGTAAATTGGCTGCTCTAAATTGCCCCTAAAGTGTGTGTGTGTATCCAACGATGGATTGATGCCCTGTCCTGGTTGTGTCTGCCCAGTGCTCAAAACGTTCTTCATTAGATAAGCATGGGGAACCCCACCACAACCATTGAAGAGAATTAAGCGAAAAATAATGAATGAATGAAAAGCTTGCTGTAGGGCATTCATATTTATCAGCTGACAATTTTTTTTGTTTTTCTTCATAAATTACATCAGATTAGTTGTCTGTATGAACAAAAAACTATTTATTTATTATGAACAAGTCCCCCCCCCCCAAGGGAAAAAAGTAATGTATGCTGTTTATACATATTACCATCAGTGATTTAATGCTTGTTAAAAGGTCATATATTGTTAACTTTATCATGCTTTATAAGCAACAACCAAAACTGCACACAGACATACACACACTTTTTGGTTACACATAAGCTCTGTAATTTTTGTTCAATAATATATTCATCTTATCATACATTTATGCATTCTGGTGCCAACACTTATTTCCCTTTTTTTGTTCAAACTTCATCTGCGCATTGACATGTTAAATCATTTCCTTAACCCATGACCTTCTTTGTTGACACAGATTGGCTAGATGGGCCAAGGTCCTGATTGCTTAATGTTTTACCAGGGTAGATTGAAAACTTTGTATTGAATTGTTCACAGTTTTTAAAAGGAGTGTCAGATTTAAACAGTAAAAATGAAGAAATTTTGACTACTAAACAGGCATGACAATTAAAATGCTAAATATAAACCAGCATAAGAAATTTTGCCATAACAAAACATTGAAACTCAACAGTATTTTTTAATAAACCTAAAATCATATTAAGATATTACCCAGGTTTGTCCTTAAATGTTCATGAACAAACTTTCTAAAGATTATAACATTAATATATTATTAATGTATACAGAGGTATATGGATGTATCTAACATTATACCAGTAGTTGCACGGTGGTCAATATTTACAACAGAGGTTCCCTACCTCTTTGAGATCAGGCCAGTCCCTGGGCAAAATATGATTATGGATATCGATCTTCATCGTGTATGCAGATGAAATGTTTCCCTGAGAGTGCACTGCCACAGTTTTAAAATGATTTATCTGTAACTGGCTCTGAGCTAAACTACAGAGAAAACTGCAAAGTCAACAGTACCGCCCTCCTTTTCTCTCACCAATAAAAATGAATCCACTTCATACTATGTATTCTTACTACGGGCCAGCAATATAACCCAATTATAATGAAGCAGCAGTATTCTTACTGATTGAAATCGTGCATATTAAAGAAGACATTCAATAATGTATAGAAAATGATCAAAATACCAGTCTATTTGACTGATTACTATTAAACAATAAACAAAATTAAATTTACTGTTTCACTTGAAGGTTCCCCATGCCCATGCAGTGGATACAGCCCATCCGGAAAAAACTCATGCGAACATGGGGAGAACATGGAAAATCACCCAAATTGGGATTCAAACCTGGAACCACAGTGCTGAGAGGTGAATGTGCTGCCCTTTCGCCAATTAATTACATTTGCTTATGATCTTGAGCTTAATCCTCTACAAAAGTCCCGTTTTTTGGACTGTGGGAGGAAACTGGAGAACCCGGAGAAAACCGACGCAGACATGAGGAGTATAGAGACTCCACTGAGATCCAGATTCAAACCTAGATCCCCAGGGCTGACAGGCAGACATGCTGAGCCCTAAGCCACCATGCCGCCCTCCTGATGAATAATGGAAATAAATATATACAAATGTTAGCACGTTCGCCTCTCAGCGCTGGGGATTCCCGGTTCGAATCCCAATCCCAATCTGTTTTCCCCATGTCTGCGTGGGTTTCCTCTGGGTATACTCCAGTTTCCTCACACATCCCAAAAACATGGATGCACGGTAAAGTAAGTGCTCTAAATTGCCCTGTATAGTGTGTGTATGAGTGTGTGGCTGTGTGTGTGTGTGCCCAGCGATGGATTGGCGCCCTGTCCTGGGTGTATCTGCCCAGTGCCCAGTGAAATCATTAAATTATTTGCTTTAAATGCTGGGTTTGACAGCACAAATTATCAGCCTTTACAATACTAATGCAGGTAAAATTTGGAAAATAAATGATAACATTTAAAGTCTAGGTCTTATAGATATGCAGTGGAAACATGAGGGTAAGAGATCTTCAGTATAAGATGGCTTGAATGTTTAAAATGTGTGGCTCACTGTCGTTGTGCTGTGTTTTTTTTTTTAAATGAATAAATCCAGCAACTGGTCTGCGAGTGAAGACAACGAGGAAACACCCGTCTGCAGCTGGAATCCGGCAGATTTTGTGAGGAACAGCAGACTGCTGTATAATGGACCAGCTGGGGGCAGACTGGGCTGGCAGTGGGGCGGATCGGTGCCGCAGATCAGACTGATGTGATCGAGATTATATCTGACTGATAGGAAGATAGATCGGTTTGTTGTGGTGCAGACGCGTGGCAGCTGCGTTTACATGGCTGGAGGCTTACTTCTGTAAGGGCTGTTTTTAAACAATCATGACCGATCCTTCAGCTCCATGTCCCGTGCCGGAACCGGTGCTGGTGGACCCGGCGGCGGGGAGCGGCACCGACCGAGACCAGGTGATGAACATCACTGACAGCGCGGATGGAGAAGGTACAATTATTTATTTCTATGTGATCGCTTAAACCACACGCAGATGCGCGGAACGTGTCAACTTTCCTTAAACTAGCAGCAGCCATCCTGCCAAAAATAACGGTACACGATCAAACAGAGAACGTATTTATTATATCACTTAATTGATTCACACTGTTAATGGGGCATCTTGACTTAATATTGACAAGATAAAAACATTAATTCATGGGAAATTCATTCTAATGTTGATCAACACTTTAATACGTGAAAGGGCTATAGCTTTTCAATCAATTTTAAATTGCAGAGCTTGAAGCAGACTATCTGAAATTCAGGTTTCATTATGGTTGTATGGCATGGTTTGATTGCTGTCACATTAAATTGCATCGTTTCCATAATACATAAGTATAACTGTTAGCTTGCTGATTCTGGAAATAGGTAAACAAACATAATCTGCACCTGTAAGACTGTAAAACAGTACATAGCACTTGCTTTGTTGCAGTATTACTACTGACAGTATAGTCAATTCACTCAGTATGTGTACTTCTGCAAATCCCCCAAAATAAAGTTAAACACTTGACTAAAAAATGTATTTGTAAAAATGATTCTCCATACTACCTGAACTACTTTTTATTTAATATATATCATACAGTGGCCGTAGCTCAGTGGTTAAGGTGTTGGGCTATCAATTTGTAGTCCTCTGAGGTTATAGAGGGGGCTGTATCCTGTCTGACCATGTACACTGACCCTTATCATCAAGTCGGGAAACTTGTAAGTTTCTTTGGATAAAAGTATCTGCTAAATGTAAATTATGCTTTTGAAAAGCGTTAAATGTCTAAACTGTGGTGGAATCTTTTGTATAGCTCTTAGAGGAAGCAACAGTTTCTGAAACCTTAAATTACAGGTTTAAACATTTAAAGAACTTTTGAAATTTGTTTACAGGACTAGCTTCCTTTACAGATTTCGACCATAAAATCTTTAAAAGTCTGTTAAGTACAGTGAAATGGAATACAACTCTCATCATTATTGGCACACTAACACCATAAGGCAATCTCAGATTTCCAACATTTAAAAATCTAAAAATAACTTTGTAAAGTTTGCATGCAGTTCTGTAGTACAATATAAGTTATTTGCAGAGTTTCTTAAAACTTGGCTGTCATTCCTTATCTTGTTCTTGGAAAATATGCTTATCAATTGACATAAGAAAGCAACCTTATGGTAGTCTAAACTCACACATTCCACATATTCATAATATTATAATGATACATTCTTTTAAAATATATTTTAAGTTCTCACCTGCAGTACAGTGGGTAGTCCACTAGTTTAACAACAATTCTAAAATTATGGGTACCATAATTAGGCAAAACTGTTGTTTTCCTATTCTGTTCACTACAACAATTAGCTTGATTTATAATTATCATATTCTTAAATCTCAATGTCAGCATGGTAATGCATTGTATTCTACGGTCACTGCACAAGACCTCATTTATACTTTATTATAAACTCTGTCTGGTGTAGTATGTGTGTTTGTTGCCAGGCAACAGCCTAAAGCTACCAGGATTATTTCTATAAATTATTTAATAAATAAATACATAAGTCATCATTTAAAATTGTTTAATTCTGCTAAAGATATGGCTCTTGTTGTACTGTTGCATAAAAGTTATATAACATTTGAGGTAATTTGTCATCATGAATAACATCACAGCTATGACGATCTACTGTCATATCTCAAAGCTGTGATGTTATTTGTGATTTGATAACCTTTTTTTTGTGTTTTTGCTTAAGTTGAGACATTCAAATAAAGTACTTACGACTAAGTTTTGCAATAAAAGAATGTGCATTATTGTTCAACAACTAATATTGTAAAAATATTCTGCAGATCTGGAGAAATTTCAGTCCATATAAAATCCAATGTGTATGTGTTTTTTAAGCCCTCAGTCCACATTGCTTAGATATTGCCAGGCTGATGTAAATGAAAGCCCATTAGAATTATGAGATACTTTAGCTTTTTTTTCTTCCTACTTCCATAAGTGAAAGTAATAGAGCAGATAAAGCATAACATTTACACTTACTGTACTTTCACATTCAGGTGCAATTAAGTATTTTTAACATGTTCATCATGCAGCAAACTAGAGCCTTCAGTTTGATATTTGGAAGATTTTCAAATTTTAAGGGTCAGCCAGAGTCTGTTCTGCATATCTGGCATTGGTGCCTTATTAGCATGCCTTTGTACACATTAGGGTCAGACTGGGCCAGTGCTAGATTCAAGAGGAAGAAGAGCGCTGTACACAGTAGGACGTCTGACATAAGAGGCTGTGGGAAACCATTTACATAAAATACCGCAGCATGCTGATATCTCAGTAGAACTATAAAATCTTGCTGCACAGGGTTTGCCTGTGAATGAATTTAAGCTATTGTTAGGTCGGTTTTTATGAGTCACACCATGTACAGACATCATAAATAAACAAAAAACCAATGCCTGTAGTAATTTTAAATTTCTTGCCAGCACATACAAATATTTTGAAAGCTAGTGTATTTTGATTGGAAACACCAACTGGTATGAGTGCAGCACTCAAATCCAAACTGATATCCTCAAGCAAATCTGTAAATTATGCTCAGCAGCTAGATTAGTATTCCTGACCGTATGCTTTGCAACACAACAATGCATTGTCAATCAAAAACCACCTTAAGCAAAAGCAATTTGTTGCGATACAAGATTAATTCGGTTTTTATTTATTTCATTTGTATAGCATCTACAGGAAACATTTTGTTTCTGTTTTCTCTGCTCGGAATTTGAAATTAAAATGGATTGTTTGAGGGTTTGCATCAAATCATTTACAAAACATGCCTATATAACTCTCTCTGTAAGCGTATGTATGTATGTCTGTCATGTGACACCTTATGTGACACTTTGTTTAAAAAATTTGGTGGGGTAGCTCTGTGGTTTGGGTGCTGGGCTATTAATCTGAAGGTTGTGGAGTTGAATCCCATGGTCGTTGACATTTCGAATGTCCCTTAAATCTCATTGTTCTGGGGCGTGTATCAACCCTGTTATCTGACCCCAACCAATTTGGGATACTTGTAAGTCGCTTTGGATAAAAAAATGTAATGTTATGTGTTATTTCACTTAACCAACATATTTGACTTTGGTTTATTGCATGGAGTGTACACGCTGTCTGAAGAAATGTATTTGCTCTTGCACAAAACTAAAAGTAGTGACACCTGATGTATTTGGTTTGTAGTGGTCAAGTGTGCATCTGAGTATTTTATTAGGTTTATTTAAATCAAATTATTATTTCTATTCAGTGGTGTCATGTGAATCCTACATGCCCACATTTTTACCAGGATGCTATGCCCCAGGAAAAAAACCACTGTAAATTGAATGGGTATATATTAAATGCACATGTACTGGAAATTTAGGTTTATGTGAATTTTTTACACAAATTGTTTATAATAATGAGCAAAATCTTTATTAGTAAATATTTATCCTCTAGCTTACTTACACTTTGAAAGTAAGCAAAAGCTGTTATTTAAGGAGTGTCCTTAACTCTGAAAACTAAAAAAACAATACTGGTTCTATTTTCTATATGTATAACTGAATGCAGCTATTCTTAATACAGATAATCTAGATAATTATGTTTCACTCCATGGTTAACTGGATCAGACCTGGAAGAATTTGGATTTAGATAGTCATGTGGATCTTTTCAGCTTCCACTTGACTAACAAAGCATAGCAACTGTCAGGTTTTGACTCATTCTGCACTTGTACGAATTTTTTAAAATTTAAACCAAATATAATAATTTTGAACTGCATTAAAGTAGCATAAACTAACTGTAAAATATAGGTAAATCATGTGATATGAGGATTATAGAGGGTCCACATTCCTCCATTCAGTTCATGCAATCATCGAAAAAGTACCAGCCATCAGCCTCTGTAGCATGTGACTGCTACATGCGGTCAGTCACCAATAAGAGAGATATGTGCTACTATACCAACTTTTAGTCAGGGTCTGTTTCTCAGACAAAGAAAAGTCTTAAGGTAGACAGTGAACAATAGTGGGATTTCTTCACTGGCTATATTGTACATGATTTGCCAGACTATGCATGTTTATTAACTTATTTATGGAAAAGAAACACAGTGGCCTATTTGGAAGCTGCATGTGTCCTTACAACCTAAAATGGTTTGAATAGGCAGAATTCTTGGACTTGATTGAGACAGTTTCTTTCGATGGACCAATCCTCAGCATACGGCGCTTCCAGTTTTTGCTGTAAGTTAATTTTACTATAGAACTAGTTATTTTCATTTGTCTTCTTTAAACTGATTATATTAGCATTTGGGAACAAGTTCAGAAAATTAATCAATCGTGACCAAAACTAGTCTTTGTCTAATAGACAAACTCAATGAATTGTCCTACCATGTTGTATAGTCTCACCCAGTCACTCTTTAGCTTTGTACTTAAGCCTTTGTGTTATTTTAAAAGCAAGAAAAACATCCCTACTGTAAAAAAAAATGCCCTCTAAATGGGCATGTCACATGCCTTTTTCTGTCTAGCACTGACTCTGTTATAATTATATTAAGAAAACCACTGTACAGCACAGATAAACTACTAAAGCTCATATTGATAGTCTGGTTTGTTGGTTCAATCTTGCACACTGTTTAAGTGCTAAAATCCAAATCCACCATCATCAGAATTGTCAGCCGCTGTCCTATGGATAGTCATATTTTTCTTTTAATCATGCCCATGGCAAAAGTGGAAATGAAGGTCCAAGTCTTAATTGTTTTCTTATTACACCTGCCTGCCCAACATTTTCATGAGAATTTATACCTAAAATATTTTAACAATCATCTTCTAACAGGTTTGTTGGAGAGCAGTATGCGTCTGAAACCCCATGAAGCTCAGAGTTACAGAAAGAAAGCTTTGTGGGTGTCATGGATTTCCATTGTGGTGACCATTATACTGGCAGTGGCTGCTTTCAGTAAGTTTGCATTTCTTTTTTGCACAAAAGTTTTTGGGAATGTAAAGATTGATTTCTTGACTGAATGAAGTATGGCACATTTTAACATTGCCCGGTCTGGGTGTCATTAAATAATTACTTCAGGTAAAATAAAAACATTCTTAAATGTTTAAAATAACAGTTATAGGCACATGGGTAAGAAACCAGCCTTGTGACCTAAAGGTCCCTGATTCGATTCCCTGCTCCACCAAGTATTATGGCTGAAGTGCCCTTGATCAAGGCACCTAACCAACACTTCCATTTTTTATGGACAGAAGAGGCTGAGTTCAATAATAATGCATGGCACCTCATTTGAAGATATGAAAAACTTTAAAACACAAAGTAATAACAAATAAATCACCACACATGCAGATATGCAAATACTGTATAATGTATAGTATGCCACACTGTTACTGAGGGATCATCATTTTAAGGTCAGCAATATGTATGCAAATCAGTGTGAAATCTGCATTAATGCAGATTTGTGCCCTTTATGGTATAATACACCACCTATTCTTCTGTGCTTAGGACATGCCCAATTTTGTATGATACCACACAGATAGCTGATGGGGGCTTGTGACTCAGGCTGCCTTTTCCCCCAGTCCTAAGATGATGAAAAGTGCACTTTGTTTTCTGTTTGTGTGTTTGTATGCAAAGACTGTTGCAAAGTCATGAGAGGAGGTCCTGTGATACAAACCATCACATGAGGCCAAAATGCTGATGTCAGATTTATTGTTATTTGCTTACTTTGTCTGTTGTAGCCCATGTCTGATAAATTCCACAAACATGTCATTTCAGTCCATCACGGTTATGGCAAAAAGCAGAGGACAACGCTAATGAAGTCACCAGTCCATCTTAGGGCACGCACAAACACATTTATACACAGAGGGAGGAACACTCTGAACACTCTGCAGCTTTGCAAGTTCTCCCACTTACAAATCATGGAGGGGTCTGAAATTTTAATCTTAGGTGCATGTCCACTGTGAGAGACATAACCTTAAAAAAATCTGTTAATCAAAATGTATGATTTTTTAAAAATTATTTATTTGTTTGTTAATGTTGCAAATAAGTAATTGAACACCTGCTAATCAGCAAAAATTCTGGCCTCAAAGACTGTTAGTCTGCCTCTAAAAAACTCTACCTCCACTTCACTTATTGTTCTAATTTAGAAGCACCTGTTTGAATTTGTTAGCCGCATAAAGATAACTGTCCACCTCTCACAATCAGTAAGACTTCTAGCATGGCTAAGACCAAAGAGCTGTCCAAAGACACCAGAGACAAGATTGTGGACCTCCACAGGTCTGGAAAGGGCTACGAGGCAATTGACAAGCAGCTTGTTGAAAAAAAGATTATTAAAAAATAAAGATGCTGAACAGACTGTCAATCTCCCTCGTACTGTGTCTCCATGCAAGATCTCACCCTGTGGCGTATCAATGAGCCTAAGAAAGGTGAGGGATCAGCCCAGATCTATATGGGAGAAGCTGCTCAATGACCTAAAAAACTGGCACCACTGTTTCCAAGGTTACTGTGGGTAATAACACTAAGACGTCATCGTCATTAGTCATGCATGGCATGGAAGGTTCCACTATTTAAATTAGCACACTTCTTAAGTTTATCTATGACCATTTGGATGATCCAGAGTCATGGAATAAAGTTCTATGGTCTGATGAGACCCAAATATAACTTTTGGCCTTAAATCCACTCGCCGTGTTTGGAGGACGAAGAATGATAAGTACCATCCCTACTGTGAAGCATGAGGCTGGAAGCATCTTGCTTTGGGTGCATTTTTCTGCAAATGGGACAGGACGACTGCACTGTGTTAAGGAGAGGATGAACGGGGCCATGTTTTGTGAGATTTTGGGGAACAACCTCCTTCCCTCTGTTAGAGCATTGAAGATGGGTCATGACTGGGTCTTCCAACATGAAAATGACCCAAAGCAAACAGCCAAGATAACCAAGGAGTGGCTCTGTAAGAATCATATCATGGTTTCAGAGTGGCCTAGCCAGTCTCCAGACCTAAACCCTATGAAAAATCTTTAAAGGATGCTCAAACGCTGTGTTTTTCAGCGACAGTCCATAAACCTGGTTGATCTGGAGAAGATCTGTGTGGAGAAATGGGCCAAAATCCCTGCTGCAGTGTATGCAAACCTGGTGAAAAACTACAAGAAACGTTTGACCACTGTAATTGCAAACAAAGGCTATTGTAACAAATATTAACATTGATTTTCACAGGTGTTCAACTTATTTGCAGCAGTAACACACAAATAAAGTATTTAAAAAATAGATCATGTCTCTTTCAGTGGACCTATACACCTAAGATTAAAATTTCAGACCCCTCCATGATTTCTAAGTGGGAGGACTTGCAATTATTTAGCATTGTCAATTTTCTGCAAAATTTGTTATGCCCCTTAACCCAGTTCCAATGATGGAGATCCACACTGTAAGTGCAAATCTACAAAACAATTAGCAAAAAAAAAATATATATATATATATTTTTTTTAATGGTCCAGTGAATGTCCAAATCTCAAGATGGGAGAACAAATAAAAGACTTAATATGGAGTTGGGTTGCATCAAGTTTCAATATTTTCTTGTTTGTGACATGGACAGGTTAGTCAACATGAATATGATGTGGATGGCATCTGTGATGAGAGTAGGGAGCAGTTCAATGAGAACCTCGAGATTCGGCGTACATTAGAAAGATGGGAAATAATGAGTGAATGAGTTTAAATACATGGAGTCAAGATTTCAAAGTTATGGAGAAGCAGGGTGGTGTGGGTGGCGGAAAGTTGCATGATATTTGATAGTTGACCTGTTACCAGAGTGGAAAAAAACAGTTACAATACAGTAATGAAGAATGCAATATTGAAAATTTTAGCAACAGTGGCTCAGGCAAGATTAGGAATGAGTTTATTAAAGGGACAGCAGGGGCTGATGTTTTGGAGTCAAAGTCAGGGAGGCAAGTTGAGGTGGTTTGGGCATGTGCAGAAATGGCATGTAGGGTATTTTAGAAGACAAGAGGAGGAAAAGAAGGCCAAAGAGGAGTTTTTGGACATGGTGAGGGAGGGCATGAAGGTGATTAGGTTTACTGAGAGGATACTGGGCAGGAAGTAATGGAAAATATTGATCGGCTTTGAAGACCCCTAATGGTAACAGCCAAAATAACAGAAATAAAGAATTAAAAAAAAAAGAACCAAAAGGTAATAGAAAATAATAATCCAGCATATCATACTTGGTGTATGCATGGAGCTATTTATGATAACAGCATATATTAATGTCTGTAAAAATTGATTGCAATGAGGCAAATGCCTTCTAAAACTACTTTTGCATTAGAGCGGCATATAGGCTGGGAGCAACTGTTACTTCATTAATACTGCTGTTCTTAAGGATTCAAAAAGCCATGACCTCTCTTGCACCATTATGCCCACATCAGTGCAGGCACATTTATTTCAAGCAGAGGGAAAAAATAGCAATTATTAAGAGCAATGGCTATACCAACTAATTAAAGATGTTCTTAAAAACTTTAGTTTATCTAAAATGTTTTAAATGTTTTTTTTACCAAAATGCTTACTGCAGTACCGCCAATTGCATCACAATTTATGTTTGAAAATTCCCAACTGAGTTAAAATCTAAAAATTATACCAAATCAAAAGGTTAATGTCTCAAAATAATAGATTACAGCTGTTTTGTACAGGATTAATTCCATCTGTGGTAACAATTTAAGAAAGGTTTGTAGTTTTTCCAGAGGATGTATAAAAGATTATGAAACCTTTGTGATGTGATTTTGTGGTAGGAACTGTTGTGTAGTATATAAAAATACCAGTTTATGGATAATATAACAAGATTCTGATCGTGATCTGAAAATGTGCTGTAATTTTTTCACTCCGTTGTTTATTCCTTCCTTGTTGTGCTAAATATAGCTTCTCTAGGCCTTGACATTATTTCAGAAAATCATTGTCAGCTAACATTGTGCAGTGCTACAAGCACAAAGATCACGTTAAAACTGTTATGCATAACTGTATAAAGACAAACATGAGTTCTATGATTATTATTTTTTTAATAATTAAAAGAATAACTTCAAATGATTCTGAGATTACAAAATTTTTGGGGCCTTATAAAATGTGCAGCCAAAATGTGTTGGATAATATGTCTTATCAGGTGACAATTATATATATATATTTTTTTTCTTTTAAAACATCTAAACATGTACTGTGTGCATGAATTTGAATGTGTGTCAAAAGCAACAATGGTTTTAGTGGACTAAATAATAAAAATAAATCTCAGGCACCCCAATATGCTTTCTTTTTAATCATTTTATTAAATCATTTAAATCCTCAAATGGCTAATGCAATGGCTTGGCACATGAATCACTATTTACAAAAATCATAAATGAATGCATTTATTAATTAAAAACACAGGATTGTTTTTTTATTGTATTACTTTTATTTATTTATTATTCATTACTTATTTGGCATGCATTGCTTCATGATTAAACAGTTGTTAAACTTTTTGATTAAACTTTTGAAATAGTCACCAAGTACCAAATAAAATTAATCTCAATGTCAAATGTTGTATTTAAAAAATTTGTTGTTATTTTCAGAATAAAAACATAAAAAATATTACAGAAACATGATTAAAATTAACTGACACCGATGCTAGTCACTGATCATTTTCCTTAATACATACACTACTGGTGAAAAACTTTAATAACAATATAGTTAAAGTAGTTGTGGTTGGAATACAGTAAAAACATTGAACACCAATTATTAATATTTTAAACAACGATTTAAATTTAATAATTTATCAAATGTATGACACACACAATTTCTGAATATACACACATCCTTTTGATGTACATTTGTATTTAATTGCATTCACAATTACAGTTAAGGTCAGACATCATGCCACTGCTTAAAGCACTGAGTGATGTTTGTATGAGTCATCTTACCCTGGCTTTGCTGTTCAAATTTAGAGATCAATAGAAAAGTAGCTAAAAAAAGTAACTTTTTTTTACCAACAGTAAAAAGTTCTCTTTCTCTCTCTCTCTTACACAAACACACACACTTGATGGGAAATGAAGAAGAAAGGTTTTTAAAATCATACATTGCTCTGTAAATTGTTTTAAAAATGAAATAAATATTCTGTAAAAGAAAAACTGCAGCAAACAACTTTATCCTAAGTTTAGAGATTCATTATACAGGTCAAGGAAAGAGTAAACGATCCTGCTTATAAATGGTCCTTCCCAATGACAGCTATTTGGAAATACAAGGGCTTGAAGCATTACAATCTGTAGTCCAGTATCTTTAATTCACGGTCATAGTAGTTGATATCAACTGAATAAGTTTGGTTGCATTTGTTTTTTCTTTTTTACATTCTGTTTGCTCTTAGAAGCATAAACAATTCAAGTATTTAAGGAGGATTCAAGGAGGCTTTCTTATCATTTTCATCACATGTGGCATGTACAAAAATGAAATTATTGCCCACGGACCCAGAGTAACCCTGTTCTTTAAAGTTTTTTAAATATACACACATGCGCACACACACAGGCATGCACGCACGCACGCACGCACGCACGTTACATCTAAATTTAGCATGTATGAAATATAACAGAGGCAGCCGAATATGTAGATTTTGCTGCAAAATATGTAAACTTTTAACATTGAGGGGACCAGTATGCATGGAGCTATTTATGATAACAGCATATATTAATGTCTGTAAAAATTGATTGCAATGAGGCAAATGCCTTCT
>JAOUQT010318861.1:0-14329 GCA_025769995.1 Xyliphius kryptos | reverse complement strand
GTGTAGATGGCCCCATCAGATGACTCACTCTCCACTCAGAAGCTGAATAGTTGTCATTACGTTCTTCACTAGAACGCATCATGGTCTGAGAGACTGAGAGACTGAGAACCTGTTATTGTCTGAGTTGACTGAAAGCCTTGTGACCTAAAAGCCCCGATGATTGTGTTTCTGATTTCAGAGTCGATGAAAGAGAATCCCTACGAGGACGTGGACCTGAAGGGGAGGGGCTTGTTCCGAAAGTCTGTTCTCCTCCCTGAGAGATCTGATGAGTCTCTTAACACGACGTGGAGAACCAAAGCAGCTCCTCAGGTAAGAAACACAGAGATCAACCGCTAAGAGTAATCTCATTTATTACTTTGATCCAGCTGTTTGCAATAAATACTCACCGGCCACTTTATTAGAAACACCTGTGTGATTATGGTCTGTAACTGTGCTGTGGTTACACTCCAGTTAAAATGGTGTGTGGCGTTAATTTAACAAGCTGGAAACAGGTTCTGCTATTACGCAGGATCTTCAGAAACTGTTCTTACCGACTGTTAACCGAACCATGTTCTTTTGTCTGGGCTCCCCGTCCGCATTTAGCTCCCGTCCAAGTCCAGCAGTCAATCCTTGCGGCTCCTGGGTCCCGTGGAAAGGAAGAGCCAGCGCGCCTCTCGTTTGTCTAAGAGACACAGCCATGATGACACGCTGCTCATCCCCCATCTGACCATGTCCTCGTCCTCTCGTGGTCTGCTGGACGACAGCCTCAGCAGTGCCAGTGACACATTGTCCTCTCGCAGACAGAGACGAGTCCCCAAGGTTTGAATGCCTCGTTTGCATGATCATTCGAAAGGTTCTTCTATAAATTCTGTGCTGAACGTCGTTTGGATCTGCATGTGTAATTTAAATCTATACCTATAAACGCCAAAACACAAGTCCTCACTGACTCGCCGACCAATTGATTCCCTGTCATGTCCTTGTACTTTGAACCTTCCTAGATCCAATAGTTTGTTTGGCATCGCCATCGAACACTCCAATGTCACGTCTTCCCAAATACCCACAAGGCTAAAACTTGGCATTGTGATTACCTTCGATATTCTACGTTTGATTGTTTGTTCGCAATGACCATCAAAAGCAACACCTCGGATGGCTTGGGGTCTTGGGCAGTACCTACAAAGCCGAAACTCCATTTCTTACTGTGTTTTTGGAAAACCTACGAATAAATTCACGTTAGAAAGCGCGTGGACACCGTAGTCACAACTCACTCTAGGTTAAATTCAATTTGCCCCAACCCTCACTCTATAATAATACACGTTAGTTTTAATTAACTGTATAAACTCCGGGCCGCATGGTGGCTTAGTGGTCAGCACATTCGCCTCTCAGCGCTGGGAATTCCCGGTTCGAATCCCTATCTGGGTGGAGTTTGCATGTTCTCCCCGTGTCTGCGTGGGTTTCCTCCGGGTTCTCCGGTTTCCTCCCACATCCCAAAAACATGAAGGTAAATTGATTGCTCTCAATTGCCCTGTATAGTGTGTGTGTGTATGTGTGTGTGACTGTGTGCATGAATGTGTACCCAGCGATAGATTGGTGCCCTGTCCTGGGTGTATCTGCCCAGCGCCCGAGACGTTCTCCCCTGAATGGGCATGGGGAACCCCCCCCCCCGCGACCCTCATAAAGGAATAAGCGGAAGATAATGGATGAATAAATGAATGTATAAACTCCAAAGCCATCACTCATTCAAAAACAACTGCCTTTCAACTTTCACCTTATTATGTTCTCCACCGTAGTGCAGCATGGGTATACCGCTAGTCAATAATAAAATGTTTTCTTTATATTTGTGGAATTGTATGATCGTATAGAACACAACGTCTCGTTGTTTCTTCATCAGGTGGTGCAGAGAATAAACTCCATCTACTGCACGAAACGAGGAAAGAAAAGACTCAAGAAACTTTCCAGTATAGAGACGGCGTCTCTCAGAGGTTAACACTTCGTAGTCCATCAGTTAATCAAAACGTCGACTATCGGCCGTTAAACTCCTCCTGTTTCTGTTTACAGACGACAACAGTGAGAGCGAGAGCGACTCTGACGACCGCTTCAAAGGTGAGAGCTGTTCTCATTAATGTCCTCATTAGTATCTTCATAGTTCTGTGTGACACGTGAACGCATAACCCGTGTACATCTGTATCAGCTCACACCCAGAGGCTGCTGAAGCTGCAGTCCATACTGCGCTGTGCGCCCAGTTACCGCACGCTGGAGCTGCAGCTGATCGAGTGGCAGGAACGCGAACTGTTTGAGTATTTCGTTGTGGTGTCGCTGAAGAAGAAACCCACTAAGAACTCCTATATCCCTGAGGTTACTTACCAGTTCCCCAAGGTAAGCAGATCCAAATCGGATGACTCAGATCCTTGAGGTTGCAACATGCACAGTATCTACGAGAACTCAGTGGCGGCCCATCGGGGTCTTCAAAGTCTTCTCTGAACGCCTAAAAACATCTCTGAATCACAGACTGATGTTAATTACATTTACATTTGGTCATTTATCCCAACTTTGGGTCAGAACACAGGGTTACATACAAAATTCCTGGAGCAATGAAGGGTCTTACTCAAGGACCCACATTGATAACTTCAGTGGACCTGGGATTTGAACCCCCAACCTTCAGACTGACAGCCCAACACTCTAACCCCATTTCTCATCCGCATCTTTTAATGTACAATGTTAAAATTTGGCAGTATCGTCACCGTGCTTTTTGGGGCAGGCGGTTTGGGTGCCACGCCCCTTTTTTGGAGCATTTTTTTCCCCATGAAATCCATTGAAATTGTTGCATCAGTTTTTCATTTCAATTTCTAACAACTTTACACCTCTTCTTTACTTTTTGGGTTGGTTGTTTTGTTATTTTTTAGACACGTATTCTTTCCAAGCCAGCTTTTTGAAGTTTGTTCACAAACTTCAGTTTCTATGTTTTTTTTCATTCTCGCACAATTTTTTTTTAAACATTTCTCTTTCCGCAGTTTTTAACATACAACGTTGAAATTTGGCAGTATCGTAGTAACCATAGCCCCTTGGGGTGCTTGTGTTTTTTGGAGCAATATGGCATACTTTCCTCCTGCCACACCCCTTTTTTGGAGCCCTTCCCCCCCCATAGGAATCAGATTTTCTTTTCAATTTCAATCTACTTTTTATTTTGGGCTTGTTTTTTTTTTTTTTGTTATTTTAGACACTTCCATTTCTGGTTGTTGGTGTTTTTTATGTTTGTTTGGCTACAGGATTGTAACGGGGGTAGGGGGTACAAATGAGGACCGGAGGGAGGATGTCAGAGGCTCATATGCAGAAGATTTATTTACACATTATTTTAGAGTAATTAAAACACAGTTGTCGGCTGCCTGTCGTTTGCGTTTCTGCAGGTGTCTTGCCCACAACCACCCGACCCCGCACACGGGCCGCGGCGCCATCTATCTGCGATGTAAAGTTAGTTAGATAGTTATACTGCTGTTTTTATAGCCATAAAATGGTTATTCACAGGTCGATTAATCCAGACGGAGCATAACTGAAGGCCCAGTTGTAAAATGCACGGCCCGCCACTGCTTGAACTTCACCCCGGTCCTTGTGTATTTGTGTTTGAAAAGCAGGTTCCAGGATCTGAACAGGCGCCAATGTTGACAATGAGTTCAATGACGCTTGAGAAATCATTTGCACAGATGAATTTTCCACTCATAGTCTTTTGGTTCCTCTCATCCACCAAGCTAACGAATAAAAAATGAAAGTTCTTATGTGGCTTCAAGTCTCCACCACTAATGTGCTCTCTGGTTAAAGGCGTTCCGTCAAAATTTTAAAGCAACTAAGTTGACATGCCGTGTTGTTTTTCACGCATGGCCTTCGAGCCGGCGAAGGGAAGCGGATCAAAGTTATTTAAGGAGTTGAAGGTCTCGCTGGTTGCGTCGGAGATTTGACTTAAAATGAACTTAAATAAACTTCCTTCAAACGCAGCCATCTTTACGTTTGAGAGGAGTTAGCCTCCGCGCGCCCCTGAGAACGACCCCGATAATGTCATCCAGAATAAGATTAATGGGGCAATTGGGATGCGGCGAGGGGAGGGACCCTGTCGGGGAGATGAGCGGTCTGAAAATATTTATATAAATAAAAATCGTGCCTTTTTTGAAACAACGCTAGATTGTTGCTCTTTGTGTTTCCAGCTGGAGAGACCAACGAAGCAGATACGTGAGGCTGAGCAGCGGCTTAAAGCCATTCCTCAGTTCTGCTTTCCAGATTCCAAGGACTGGAACCCCGTGTCTGAGTACCACAGGTAGGTTTATTGTCCCATACGAACCGACTTCCTATAACTTTTATTCATCCATTCCTGATTTTATCCTATATTAAGGTCAGAGGGAGGGGTTCTCATGCTCATCTAAGGGGGAACGTTTCAAGGGCTGGGCAGACTACCCCAGGACAGGGCGCCAATCTATCTCTGGGCACATTGCTCACTCACTCACTCAGACTATTTAGGGGCAATTTAGAGCATCCAATTTGCCTTGAATCCACGTTTTTGGGAGGAAACCATGGGGATTTTGTTAGTATTAATGATTTAACATGAGAAAACAATGATGTTATGAACGAAACCTACGTGTGTGGTGATGTCATGTTTCAGTGAGACCTTCTCGTTCATGCTGACGGGAGAAGACGGCAGCCGGCGTTTCGGATACTGCAGACGTCTCCTGGTAAGGTCCTCATTTCGGTCTCCTCTCTGTGATTCTGTTGTAGTTTCCTTTTTATTCTTTATATATGAGTTGCGTCCGCAGGAATGATAATTACGGGAGCAATGGTGAGGGCAGTTACAGAATTACGATGCCCAGCCACTTCAGTGGAAGCTGCACTCTACTTTATTCTTTTTATTTATGGTGTTTATAAATAGTCCTGGTCTCTTTTCTGGGTCTTTTCCCAGCAGAACCGTGTATTGTTTGGACGAATGGCTTTGCTGCACTGTGTTTCTGAGGGTTGCCATCATCTGATGGTCTTTGGGATGTTTGAGGAAAGAAAAAAATGACGACAAATGTTTGAGAGTGGAGTTGTGGATGTCCCAGATTCGGTGGTGTGGTAGACTCGGTCGTGAGCAGTCGTCCGGCGGTTGGCACGGGAGCAACATTCCTAACGCTCTCTGCTCCGCTTCACTGAACTGTCCAATCAGAACAAAAACGGCATGCAGGGAGAACATCCTAATATGGAGAAATGGAATGGAAAATGTGTTTGAGTGAGTGTGTGTGTGTGTGTGTGTGTGTGTGTGTGTGTGTGTGTGTGTGTGTGTGTGTGTGTGTGTGTGTGAGACATCGAGACACTCTGCTTACCACCTGACCGGTTTCTTGAAAAAGTTTCAGACTGATTATTGAGTCGACGGTGTGAGTAATTATTAACAAACCTCTGTGATGCATGACATTGCATCCGTGACCTCCATAATCTCCGACCGACTCGGTCCGTAATCTCCACGATCTCTCCGACCGACTCGGTCCGTAATCTCCACGATCTCTCCGACCGACTCGGTCCGTAATCTCCACGATTTCTCCGACCGACTCGGTCCGTAACCTCCATAATCTCTGACCGGTTCGGTCCGTGACCTCCACAATCTCTCCGATTGACGGTCCGTAACTTCCACAATCTCTCCGACCGATTCGGTCTGTAACCTCCACAATCGCTCCGATTGACTCGGTCCGTAATCTGTGTGCAGTCAGTTCACCTTAACAGTCGTTTGTTCTGCATCTCTTCAGTTGGTCCACAGTGGGTTTTGGGGTGTTTAGGATTTGTGTCCTGTTGTAGGACCTTGTCTCTGTTTCACGTTCAGTTCGTTAACAGCCGGGTTAAAATTACCCTTCATTGCGGTTTCCGCAAACTTTAATATGACACCTCCACCACCGCACTTCATCGTTCTTGAGGTGTCTTTCCATATTATGCTGGTTTTATGGTCTTTTTACAGTTTAAACTCTGCAGGAGTTAGATCCCTGGTTTATGTGAATTCATTACGGTGCTTGAGTGAAACCATGACGATGGGTTTACGCGAGGTTTAGTCGTTTGCGCGGGTTAACTTCTGTCTGACGTGTTTGATCTCTGTCCCCCTTGCAGCCGAGTGGGAAAGGGCCGCGCCTCCCGGAGGTGTACTGTGTCATCAGCAGGTTGGGATGTTTCAACCTGTTCTCGAAGGTGAGCTCATAATTCATCACGCTTCTTTATCACCACTCCCTCGTCAGCTCACCAAAATGTTCACTCCTCCGTCTGAACTCCTGATTCTCCTTCTGACGCACCCCGCCCTGCACCACCACCCTCATTACTTCCCTGTCTGTCTGTCTCTGGTTCTGTTTCAGAATTTTAATGTGTATTTATTTTTAGATCCTGGATGAGGTGGAGAGGAGGCGAGGGGTATCAGCTGCCCTGGTCTACCCCTTCATGCGCAGTCTGATGGAATCTCCGTTCCCCGCGCCGGGCAAAACTATCCGAGTTAAGACCTTCCTGCCCGACGCTGGCAACCAGGTTCGAATCTGGGTTTTTTTCTTTTAGGGGTAACGGCACCAAAACTTTTAACTGCAATTTAACCTTCTGTTCTGAAGGTGATTGAGCTGAGGAGACCGATGGACTCCAGACTGGAGCATGTGGACTTGGAAAGCCTGTTCAGCTGTCTGAGTGTGAGACAGGTGGTGTGTGTCTTCGCCTCACTGCTGCTGGAGCGCAGGGTCATATTTGTGGCTGAGAAACTCAGGTAAGAAGAACTTATAAAGAACTGAAAATCCTAACAGATGATCAATTTCCCCTGACCAATATGGCCGCCACACTGACAGCATGTTCTTACTGAGCAGCAGTACTCAATGCAGCTCTGTCTGTAGGGCGACCTCCTCTTATAGATCTAAGGATCTGTTTAAAATAATAATAAAAGAAGGATTTTCGTTTCATCCTCTGACATCATCATCATCATAGGAAGGCGTTTGATCATGTTCCCCACTTCCTGTGTTGACGCTGGCGTTTCCTCTCCAGCACAAACATGCTGCCTCACTCCTGCTCGTCTCTGAGCGACACCCACCCCCGTGACCACCAGGGCCCCAAGTGGAAGAGCAGATGTTTTTAATACAGATGCCGGTCTTCAACGGCGCGTCCATTCTCCCTGACCGTTGTTCTTCCTCACTCTACAGTGAGAGTCCTAATTGTTATTAGGTTTCATGCCGTTTTCGTTAGAACCTCAAGATACGGAACGGAACACCGACCAATACGCATGAATTTAACTAAATTAACTCTTGCTCTGGACCAGGTACCAGGTCCCAGGTCTGCCGTATCCATCCGAGAACTCTGGGGGTTTTTAGAGCGATGATGACTGACTCCCCCACCCCCACCTTTCAGGGGTGTTGTTTTGTGAAAGCTGGTCTGTGCAGCTCCCTGGACGATGGCCTCGGTGGGTTTTAGTGCCCATCCTGGCGCAGATGAGGAAGCCAGTAGGCGGGCAGCGGAGGTCACTGGGGAGCGTGGTATTTGTGCAGATCTTATCTTTACAGATCGGTGGCTCGTTTAAACAAACAGCAGCAGGGGGGACCTGGGGCAGGCAGTGACTGTGAGGGGAAGGAATGTACTTCCTGTGTGTGTGTGTGAGTGTGTGTGGGGGGGGGGGTCTGTACTGGGTGTGTTTATTCTCTGCAGGACTTTATTGAGTTGAATCTAATCTGTGTTCTTCGGGTTCGGTTCTCAGAGTTTGAATGAGGCCGGGATTTACTGATGGTTTTTACTTTCTGAGTTCTAACCTGAAACCGGAGCTCAGAAAGTTCCTCCAAAAGGCCTGGGTTTCGGAAACGAATCATCCTCAGTTCCTGCAGTGTGAACAAGCACACAGACACGGCTTACGTTTTTTAACAGTTCTGAATTCTCCCATGAGAAGAAGAAGCGGCTGTCAGTCCCAGCAGTTCCTGCCAGAACTACATGATGCATGTGAGCTGTAATGTATCCGTACTGCCATCATCTGTCAGAACCAAACTTCATTCCATGTTAGAAGGAACCCCTGCGGGACTGATTTCATTGGTTTCTTAACTCTTTCTGCGTCTGTTAGAATCTAGACATTTTTATTTAACCCAGTTTTCAGAAAACCAGACCAGCTTTCCTCAGGTTCCCACGTTCTGCTTCTCTGCAGCCCTTTAACGCGGTCTGACGGCTGTACGGACCTTTCCTCGGCAGTAGCTCTTACTTCCTTCCTCGAGCCTAAGTGCTTGTTTGATGGCAGGAAGGGGTTAAGTCTGATCCGCCTGTGCCGTCGGAATGACTTTTCCTGGCTTGTGGTGACCGGGAGGGCAGACTGTGGGTGTACGTGGTCGTCATTCTCTTACATTCTTTGTGTTCTGTTGAAGGAGCAGAGCCTGGCGTGAGAATTCCGTGTTTTACGGTCTGAAGGTTAAAGTGCGTTTCGCTTGTTGCTTCTGCTGGATTCATTTTTTGACTCCCTCCACGAGCTTAATGTTCTGCGCTGTTCCACGGTTACTGTCTGGTTCTGTGGAACAGTTTTGTAAAATCGCACTTTTCACTGAGGAACCAATGAATGAAGAAGAATTCTATAAATAAAACGGGTTTATTTTAATCGGTAATTAAACATTATGAACACACCGTCAGCATCAGGCCTCGAAAGTGTTAACGTGGGATGGGGTTTTATACAACTGTGTATGTCCGTGTGTGTCATTGTGTATGTTCATCTTTTAAGCCCCTTTTTTATTTTAAATCTTTGTAACAATGCTATGCGTCTCGGCCTTTTATTATCTATCTATATATTTAAATGATTAATGCACGCACGCACACACACACACACAAACACACACACAGAGTGGTAGGTATAGAACCCACCCCTACAGCACTTAGTAGTTAATTAAGACTGAACTCCTGACAGGTCGAAACGATTAGATTCCCTCCGTGTTGCCGGCAGCTACGCTTTCCAAACGCTCTCCACTTCCTGTTCCAACACGCTGGAGCGAAGTCGAACAAACGCATGTACAGAAGCTTGTAAACGGAGTTCTGCAGGTCGAAGAAGCGGTGGTTCTGATCTGAACCCTGCTGGCTGTTGAGACGGTGTATGTCAGTCGTTAACCCCCCCCCCCCCCTTCCTCCCAACTGTTCAATCATTAACATTAACAGCTTAATAAACCATGTTTTTGAATAATAATAATAATAATAATAACTAGACTGCCCCCAGTGTAGCATACAGCGCATAACTGAGCCCTTCCCCAATTTAACGTTACCAGTCCTATCCCTGCCTCGCCGCCATAAACTCTGGAAGTGTTCATGTAGTCAGCGTATTGTCGAGCAGACTGTGTAGCTATGCTTCCGCCACTAAGAACAACAGATGGCACGTCTCCGAAGGGATCCTAGTTCTGGCGAACGAAGGATACTGCCATGTTGCGAATGCTTGATGACATTCATTCATTCATTATCTTCCGCTTCTCCATGCCCATCCAGGTGAGAAAGTCTCGGGCGCTGGGCAGATACACCCAGGACAGGGCGCCAATCCATCGCTGGCACACACTTACTCACACAGCCACACACACTATACAGGGCAATTTAGAGCATTCAATTTACCTGAAATCCATGTTTTTGGAATGTGGGAGGAAACCGGAAAACCCGGAGGAAACCCACACAGACACAAGGAGAACATGGAAACTCCACCCAGATTGGGATTCGTACCGGGAATCCCCAGCGTTGAGAGGAGAACGTGCTACCACTAAGCCACCGTGGCGCCCTGCTCGATGACAGTTTTCCAGAAATATATGACTTATACAAATTTTTACCTGTTGCAGGAATTTGTAGAACATTAAAGAAATTGTTGTTTCATGTTAGGAAATAAAAGGGGGGGTGGGACGGCGTCAGGGAAAAAGAGGGTGGGACTCCATCGTGCGTTTCCCATGGTTTGGGGACTTTATACTGTATATATAGATGTCTTTTGGGACACACAAGGACACGTTATGAATAAAGAACGTACATCAAATTCATCCATTTATTATCTTCAGCTTATTCCTCTACTAGGGTCGTGGTGGGGTTCCCCATGTCCATCTCGGGCGCTGGGCAGATACACCCAGGACAAGGTGCCAATCCATTGCTGGGCACAAACTCACTCACACAAACTATATGGGGCAATTTAGAGCATTCAATTTACCTGGAATCTATGTTTTTGGACTGTGGGAGGAAACCTACGCGGACACGGGGAGGACATGGAAACTCCAACCATATCGGGATTCAAACCAGGAATCCCCAGCGCTGAGAGGCGAACATGCTAATCACTAAGCCACCGTGCCGCCTTAGTACATCAAATTAAAAAAGAAAAAAAAACAATTGCAAACATATAAAAAAGAGAAAGCAATATGAGACAAAAAAACAAAAATGCAAAAACAGACCTAAAAAAAAACATTTTTGAAATCCTATTAAAAATAGTGTCTAGCGTGTCACACAGTTAGGGTCCCTGCTTGAGGGCCAAGCAGTGAAAACCTGCATGAGACTTGAATCCAAAACCCCGTAGTAAACGTTGAAGGTGAAGGAGCAGAAAAAACAGACCTGTTTAATAAAAACGAGAACGTGTGGACGTGCGAATGTTCGTTCGTTTATCCTGAACACGCTCTCGCTCTCACACTCACTACATTCTTCACCCTCTTCGTATTTGGTCTGAGACGGAGGACAGCCTGTGAAGTAGGAACTGAATGAGCTCACACAGTTCCTGATAATGATTATTGTGACCTTCAGAGGAACTTAACCTCGGGCTTTGTTCCGCTTCACTGCTCTCCCGTCTTACGTTAAGAACCCTGTCAGCGGATTAACAGGGTTGAACTCGAGTGCCTGAGGACCATGCGAGCAGTTCCTCAGAACGGTTCCTCAGTCCTGAATGATTCTCATCATCGCGGTTGTTGTTAGATGTGATGCTTGTGTATGAAGTGTGTGTTCTGGTTCGCAGTGCGCTATCCAGCTGTGTGCACGCGGTGGTGGCGCTGCTCTACCCCTTCTCCTGGCAGCACACCTTCATTCCGGTGCTGCCCTCCTCCATGGTGGACATCGTCTGCTGCCCCACGCCCTTCCTCGTAGGCATCCTGTCCAGCTCGCTGCCCAAACTCAAGGAGCTGCCGGTGGAGGAGGTAATGCTCACAGCGGCGCACACACACACACCGTGGAGGGCTGGGGGGTGGAGGAGGAGATGGTGGAGGGGCTGAAATATGATCCCAGTGCAGCGTTCAGAAGGGGAGGTTGTGCTGGAGGTAATGGTTCCTCAGGTTCATGTGTGTGGGATCTGAGAGAACCTCTAACTTATTTATCCTCCTCTAACGCCGAAGACGTCGGCGTGATGAAGAGCGCTAGCAGCTTTTAGAGCCATGTTCTCCTTAAACACGCGTTGTAGTACATGTTTAACCCCCCCCCCCCCCCACACACACACACACCCGTCTAATCCAATATTACAGGCACCATCAACATGATCCGACACATCCTTCACTTTAACTTCAAACCTCCAGCGCTTCAGATTTTCTTTCCTGAGCTCAGTCAGCAGAACGATGGAGAGATAGATCTTTTTTGGGTTTCTGAGGAGCAGGAGGAACGCACACAGAGGGATCGGTGACTCCTGTGTGTTCAGCTTTATTTGGTGTCAGCTCTTTAAATAAATTCTGGCTCGGTTTCCTCCTCCCTTATTCCAGCAGGGCGCGCATCACTCCCTCTCGCCTGAGGGGCGGCAGAGGGGTCAGGCACCGAGTACGCTAATAAAACACCAAAGAATGTTCTCATGTTCAAGAGCTTTTTGGTTTCTGGGGCAAAAAAAATGAATGAATCTGTTCCAGCTTGAAGAAATAAAAGCAGGAACTGAAAAGCGGCGTCATTCTGAGAGGCAGGTCGTTCATTATTCGGGTTATGAACACAGTATACGGACAAAAGTACCAGGACACCCAAAGGTCACACCCATGGGGGTTATAGCCCTGACCCAAAGAGGGTTAGGAACCGTACTAAAGTGTCTGCACTGGCAACATTCTAGACTTCGAACCCTTAACCTTTAGACTGACAGCTCTACTGGAAACACAGTTTTTTTCATATGTTTGTAGAACCGTGTTCTTTTGTGGTTGGTACCGGATTGATTTTGGTACTAACATACTAAGTGCCTGATTAGGCTCTAATTAGTTAGAGGCTGAGCTCTCCTTAATATCCACTAGGGCTGAATGTCCATGCCCATCCAGGGAAGAATGCTGGGGAAATACACCCTGGACTGGGCGCCAATCTATCACAGGGCACACAATTACACTATTGGGGCAATTTGAGCAGCCAATTTACCTTGAATGCATGTTTTTGGACGCGAACACGAGGAGGACATGGAAACTCCACCCAGATTGAGATTCAAACCAGGGAAGCCCCAGCGCTGAGAGGCGAACGTGCTAACCACTAAGCCGTTCGAGATTCGTGTCGGTTTAGTCCTGGTTCAGAGTCCGAATAGCCGTTGGATAAGTTCCTATAACCGTATTAATTTTTTTTTTTCCTTTATTCCAGGCTCTGATGGTTCATCTGGGAACGGATCGCTTCATCAGACAGGTTCGTCTCTCTCTCTCTCTCTCTCTCTCTCTCACACACACACAAACAGTTTTAATGTTTTGTTTTTTTGAATACGTTAAATATTTTTCTGAAGAAAAATAAAAATTCTAAATGAAACAGACATTTAAAACATTCCTCTATTCATTCATTATCTTCCGCTTATTTCTTTATGAGGGTCGCGGTGGGGTTCCCCATGCCCATCCAGGGGAGAACGTCTCGGGCGCTGGGCAGGGCGCCAATCCATCGCTGGGCATACACTCATTCACACATACAAACAGGGCAATGTAGAGCATTCAATTTACCTGGAATACATGTTTTTTAGATTGTGGGATGACACCAACACAGACATGGGGAGGACATGGAAACTCCACCCAGAATGTGCTCACTGCGCCGCCCTTTTAATGGAGTTTGTTTTGTTTAATCCAACATCACTGTGCAAGCCGAAGTGCATACAGTATTTTACTGAGTAACACCGTCACTGTACCTACAGAGCATTAAGACGGCGAGACAGCAGGACACCTGGAGGTGTGATGTGCCGTTTCATTTCAGCCCCTTTTTTATTTTAATAAAACAAATAGACTGAAGGCAGAAACGCTGTGATGCTGCAGTGCAGAATAATCCATATTCATTAGCAGGATGTTGCAACATCGATTCAGAGCTAATGAACCGGTTATCTGAATAAAGTTGATGACGTAAAATTCTGTACAGTAACAAGTGGGACCATCTCCACATGTCCACTGTGAGAGGACGGCCACGGCCACCGACCGCCTCGCGTCTTTTCGTTCCAACGGCATCAATTCATGCCGCAGAGATTAACTCAAGAGCAAGGAACCAAAACCGAGCAGTCATCAGTTAAATGTACAGCTGTTCGGCACACAAAACCAAATCTGGAATTCATTTGTCGGCGGGAAAGTGCTGACGCCGGCCGAAGAATATTAATGAACGGATCCTAATTGAAGGAGAGATGCCTTCAGGTTCGGGACATGTGATGCTTGCACTGGCAAAACACTCTCAATCAAGATGAAGGCAGCAGAACACTGGGTCCCACTGGAAACCCAGTCAGGCTGTGGAAGGATGGTGGAGCACCAGCAGCACCTTGTGGCAGAAGGATGAACTGCAGCTTTCCAAACACAAGAGAAATGGGATTTGGATGTCGCTGGGATGGTTTTGCTCTGGTTTGGACCACGTGACCTGGTCGATTTAAAGTTATTATTTCAGAAAATTGTTGTATTTAGAAAAAAAATGAGACACTGTGGGGGGGGTACTACAAAATTGGGAAAATAAAGTAGAATTACTTTATTTTAAAGTGAGTAAAATGTGTTTTCTTTCTACATTCAGCCTTGGTCCTCACAAAGGACTTTTTTTACTTGTCAATGTTGCTTCATTTTGCTTAATGGGGGGAACTAGGTTTAGACTGCTGCAAAGCTTCTTTGAGACAATGTGCTCTTATAAAAAGCTTTATAGGTAGGGAGGTAGGGAGGTAATGAGGTAGGGAGGTAGGTAGGGAGGTAGGTAGGTAGGGAGGTAGGCAGGTAATGAGGTAGGCAGGTAGGGAGGTAGGCAGGTAGGGAGGTAGGTAGGTAATGAGGTAGGTAGGTAGGTAGGTAGGTAGGTAGGTAGGTAGGGAGGGAGGTAATGAGGTAGGTAGGTAGGTAGGTAGGTAGGGAGGGAGGTAGGTAATGAGGTAGGGAGGTAGGTAGGGAGGGAGGGAGGTAGGTAAGGAGGTAGGGAGGGAGGTAGGTAGGTAGGTAGGTAGGTAGGGAGGTAGGGAGGGAGGGAGGTAGGTAGGGAGGTAGGCAGG
>JAOUQT010318851.1:0-14330 GCA_025769995.1 Xyliphius kryptos | reverse complement strand
CATTCTAATTAATTATGCTAATTAAATCTTATAGGCACATGTAAAAAACATTTCAGGTGACTACCTTTTGAAGCTCATTGAGAGAATGCCAACAGAGAGCAAAGCAGTAATCAGAGCAAAGGGTGGCTATTTTGAAGAAACCAGAATATAAAATATTTTCAGCTATTTCACTTTTTTTTGTTAAGTACATAACTCCACACGTGTTCATGCATAATTGTGATGCCCTCAGTGAGAATCTACAATGTAAATAGGCATGGGGGGGGGGGGAATCTTATTGAAATCCTACTTAGATTCATTAATTTATTCAGTGAAATTAAAGCGATGAGCCGATAAGAATTGTCAGATTTTTTTTCTTGTATTTACTTTAAAAACTTCTCTGCATTTTACAGGACTTTCTATATTTGTGGCAGAAGCTTTCAGATTTTCTATTTCTTTTTTTTTTTTTCAGTTTCCTACCATTGAATTTACACACAAACTCCTGAACTTCATCAAACCACAAAGCACTGGGACATGTTTAGGCTTTAAAAAAAAAAAAAAAAAAAAAAAAAGAATTAAAAAAGTATCATTACATTTAAACCCATACTAAAATTACTAAATCTCAAATACAAAAACATGGTGACAGTGGTTAGGGATCCTGGCTTGAATCCCAATCTGGATGGAGTTTCCATGTTTTCTTTGTGTCGGCGTGGATTTTCTTCGGTTTCTCCAGTTTCCTCACATAGTCCAAAAACATGGATTCAAGGTGAACTGGTGGCTTAAATTGCCTCTATATAGTGTCTGTGTGATTGAGTGTGTGCTTAAAAATAGATTGGCTACCTGTACTGAACTGTACAGCGCCAATAAGGTTCTCCCATTGATGGGAACATGCTTTAAGGTCTTCACAGTCAAGTTCTTAAACACCAAACCCATGCATTTATGCTTTTATTAACAACGCAGGGACTTCCCCAAACTGAAAGCATTCAGTTGTCCAAAATATACATGTACTCTACACCAATAGAAATGGAACGTAATGAACAAACTTGTCCTAATATTTTTGTATATGCATTTTGAAAATGTCCCCGCAACTACGTAGAAGCCTTTGTTTAAAATGGACAGAAAATACCCGTAGGAATGGTCATTTCTCTTTGCAAATGTAAAATAATTCTCTTATTGTCATTATGTAAACATTAAAGTGACCATTGAGCATTCATTCTGATGCACACATTAGTTCTCTAGATCTTAAATCTCTGTTTTGACTCTTCCTCTTCCCCTGAGAGTAGCTGCGCGCCTCTGTGCCATGCTCCTATTTAGCCAGGCACCACCTCCCCCTACTGGACCCTGCAGGCATAGCATGCATGTATGCATGCACTCGATGCCATGTGCCATTGAAACATCCATCTTTTCAACCAATGAACTCTTGTTTCACCTGACACAGCCCCATATTTTAACAGCTCTCGACGCTCTCGTGCAATCTGCTGACTAGGCTTCCCTTTATTAGTCAGAAGAGTTTGATCTGCCTTGATGTACCGTGATCAGGTTAGACATGTTCTCCTCTTTCTAAAGTAGAGGACATGAGCTCGAGTGGGTGTGTTTCTTTTGTGCTTCTATTGCAAGTGACGTGCATGTCATGGCTAAGCTAATAAGCATGTGTACGAGCAGATGGTAATAAAGCTCTGTGTGATGTGGGCGCCCACTTCATTTGGATCTCAGCGCGCCTCTGCCTCCGCAAGCTCCTCACTCGTGAACACTCGCTCTTTTGCTCTCACTCACTTGCTCTTTATCGCTCCCTCTCTCACTCTCTAGCTCTCTAACTCATTGTGTTCGTAGCTCTCTCTCTCTCTCCTTCATGCTCTCTCTCGCGTTTTCCAGGCCTGAGAGTTTGCGGCTATAAAACACAGAAAGTGCTTACACCTTAGTCACCCACTTTCTCTCCCTGACTCATTCGCCCAGCCCTCCATCCACGGACATATGCACTTTGTCCATCAGGCACTCTGCCGTCCTCTCCCGTAAGCCGGCCATTGTTTATTTTTTGCGCTTTCTTGCTCCTCTTCACTTGCTTGTGGCGACTTGGGGTGAATTTACAAAATCAAAATGCCTGATTTTATGAAGCACCTTGCACTCGGCGGCGTGATATGTAACGACGCTGTGTCCTCAATGCCACTAAAAGCCCCCCGTATATATATTTTTTAGAGTCAGAGGAAACACTCGATGTACTTTTCACTTTTTCCGGTTATTTTTCTTTCTCTCTCTCTCTCTTTTTCTCGCCTTCATTGCTTAGTCCTCTTTGCCTCTGTCCTTGAAGAGCAAGGTCAGAAGGAGATTGTATTCAGCTTCCTGGGTCTTTTGGTAGGTACAAGCCTGGAAGGAGGGCATGTTGTTTATCAGACCATCCAGGCTTTCTCTCGCCAAGCTGACAAAAAGAGGGAAGGAGGGGTTTGGCTACATGTTTGCTTTGCCAGACATATTTAAAGACATTTTTTATGTAGGGTTATTGGATTGTAAAGCAGTTGCAGGTTCTGAAAACCCTTTTTCCTCCTTTGTCTAACAACTGGCTTCTGCTGCTTCATTTTTTTTTTTTTTTGTTTATCCATTTTGGTAATAAAATAATTAAACCTCTCCTATTCAACAGCTTTCAGGATAAATAACTTATGTTAGCTTATATTTGTTTCATTTATTTGAACACATTTATCGTATGAGATTTATGGCTGACCATGTAAGCGCTGATTATGTGACAGGCGATTGAAATGGTGTCATTTTATCATAACAGGTTAGGAATTGAAGAATAACGGCTTAATAGCATTGCTTTTACTCGTAAAAAATACCAATCTCAACAGGAGTTTGTTTCAAAATCCAGCTCATATTGACATGTTTTGGTGAAAAGTGCTAAGAAACATATATTTGCTTTAAAAAGCAAGGAATAATTACAGACCATGCTTTAAAGCTGTAGGGCTATGTGCCGTACATATAACAAAATCTTAGTTACTAATCAAGACTGACACTAAAGCTGTGGCCAAAACCATATATTTAATAAGGAGGAGCCTTAAGACACAAATCTATTCTATTACACTTAAATCCGGTATTCATGATGCATCATTAACACATTTATAAAGCTTTATAAAGTGTTCATAATGATTCATAATGAACATATGCCTTTGTTATTGTCCATAGATGTATATAACCACATTTATAAAGTGTTATAAGAACATGGCATTAGGCTTTATAGCACAAAGTGACATAACGCATTATGAAGGATATATTTTAACTGTTCATTAACTTATTATAGAGAGCCATGATGTAAAGCCTTATAACGTTTGTGATTAACAAGTGCTTTTCCTGTGCTTATATAAGATTATAAGATCTCTTTTCAGGCATAAAGTAAAGTGTGGTCATAAGAGACTAATTTGATAGAGACTGCATACATTGTACTACATAATACCTTATTAAAGCTTATAAATGCTCCTTTCGGACTTTAAGTAAAGTGTAATCACCTTGTTTAAACATCCAAAGAATGAAAAGTTTAAATAATATCAGATTATAATGCATTATGTTACATTGGGTTATGAAGCCTTATGTCAAATTGTTATAACAAATTATGACTATGATTATGACAAATGTTATAAAGCATTATGAATGCTTTGTAAATGCACATATAATGCATTATAAATACTGGATTCATAGGAAGTGTTACCTATTTTTCCTATTCATACACTCATTATACATTTATTAGCTCCATTTACCATATAGGATTTTTTTTAGTCTACTTTACACTGTTCAGGAGTAACTGATAATCAGGGGTCAGTATTTTGGGAGTTTGGATGATTTTCAGCAATACAGTGACACAGATGTGATAGTGATAGTGTTATTGTGAGTTGCGCTGATACCTTTGAATCAGCCACAACAATGCCCAGAATCATCCACCGCCTAAAAAATATCAGCTGTGTGGTGGCACTGTGGGGGGGTTCTGACCATTAAAGAGTAGAGGAAACAATGTTTGCATGTTAGTTCCCAATAACATGGGATTTGTATATGCATTCGTCTTATTTGAATGTCATAATTAAGCATTAAGTATTGTGTATGCAATAATTAATAAATATAGAGAACAATAAGTAATAATACAGTCGGTTCAGTGTTTATCTGGGATTACAACCATATTGATGATGCACCTGCCAACTTGACTCACATCTCTGTCTGTTATCCAGTACAAATACATGTGGCTAATCATATGGTAATCCCTCTCTGTATACCGATTTCTCAGGTGAAATATATGTATAATTATAAAAAAAAGCAAAATGGGAGGCCGTGCATTATAGTGAATAAATCATGGGAAAGAGGTGTTGGGGGCAAAACAACCGGAGTGAACACCCCAAGTGCCTTATTGCTTTTATAAAAGGTTACCAACACACTATAATTAAAAAAAAACATGGTTTAATTCATAAATGCATTTATTGAAAACAAAATTGCTAATTAACTGGTTCATAAAAAATATTACTTATTTAAAAATGAACGCTGATCGCTGTTTCTCTACATTTGCATTAAAATTTAGTTATTTATCAGACACTTTTATCATACAAATGAGAAAGCAACACAAGTCAGTGTTTTTGGAAAAATCAGCTAAACTGTAGTGCCATCAAAACCTGCGCATCAAACAATCAAATACTTAATAATGGCCAAATTACAGAGAGCACAGTTTATGTGTTGATGCGAATGTGAAGTGGTCAGAGGTGTGTGTAATGTCAGGGCTGGACAAACGGCAAAGCCAAAGTACCTGAACCATGAGATATGCACAACGAGCGTCACCCACTTTTTTTCTGATGGAGCCCCATCCACCTTTTGTTTCCTCACTTTGCATGAAACTCCTTCAATGTTATGCAAATTTCTGGATCAGGTAACTTTGTTTCTTTCTATATTTCTGGAAAAATGCCATCGTTCAAACTCTCGAACGTCGCAACATGGCTCTAACTTTCGTTTTCAAACATTGGGATACCTTCCGAGACGTGCTAACTGTTGTTCTTAGTTAGTAACAGAGGCATTGTTATACAATCTGCTCAACAATACACTGAACACATCAATACTTCTGGAGTTTATGGTGGTGAGGCAGAAATATTACCAGCAAAGATCTCAATTTTGCAACGCGCGGGCCGGCTATGTTTTAAATCATTCCTTCGTCTCAGTTATGTCCTTATAAGGAAATACACAGCAGATTCTGACAGAATAGAGCTCATAGATAGACTCATCTTTATATCCACAATATTGGTCTGCGAGGTATCAAATATTAATTCATTTCTGTACCAGTCCTAACTGTCATCCAGGTCATACTGTCTGTACAAATTCCAGGTTCAATTTTATGGCGCCAAAAAGGGTCCAAAAGTTTTGAGAACTCAAAAACAGAAAAGCAATTTTCTTCGTTGCACATTTTTTTGCTCGCGCTTCTCATTTCTGCGCTCGTGCTTCTCATTTTTGCACTCACGCTTCTCAAAATTTCTCACGTTCGGGTGGGATCTACACAGTAATTGGCGGCTCTAGATAAGTCCAGCCCACCCAGCCACGCTACACATCCGGCAACATCAGCAAATCTGCGCAAAATGTGTTTTGTTTTTGAAAAATGAGTTGAGAGTTTGTTTACATCTATCTGCTATTTTAATTTTCATTATTTTATTTTCCAGTCCCACTTTTTAAATGTGTTAATCCACAATTTGTCAATGTGTAGCATGGCTGGGTGGGCTGGACTTTTCTTGAGCAGCCAATTACTGTCTAGATCCCGCCCACCCGTTAAAACAGGTCCTAAATACAAAAATCGAACGTGATCGCAAAAATGAGAGGCGCGAGCGCAAAAATGTGCAACAAAGAAAGTTGCTTACGAATTCTGTTTTTGAGTTCTCAAAACTTTTGGACCCTTTTTGATGCCATACATTAGTGAGATCAGAAACTGATGCTTAGGATGTGCAGTCTGCAGTTAATGTTCAGTGGGTTGTGGTTAGAACTCTATAGCCTTATATCCTTCAAGGCTAGCAATTTTTTTGGACAAGGAATTTTTAACAATTTAAAAAATTTTAAATAGGGACTTTTATTATTTTACTATTACATTGTTAACCCAATTTTGACTAAAATTAGAATGAGAAGCTGGTCTGTGATCAGATTTATATCAAAGGTTCAAATTTGCTTCTCTTCTGCATAATGTTGATTTTTCAGGCAGTGTAGTAGTGTTGCATATTTCGATTTAGCCGTACTGTTGTAAATCAGTGCTGTTAAAAAGCACATTCAGACACACTGTTCTCATTTCTTGTGTGTTTTCGTAGCTGATGCTCCGTGTAGTCTAAAACCTGAAGGGTAGTTTTCTTCTCATTATTATGACTCTCTGTATTATTAATTCTGTATTTCACCTGTATAAAAGGATAGATGTAGTGGACAGGAAAAAGCTTTTCAGGCTGATGATTTGTTCATAAATATTGCATAAACTGCAGGTTGAAATGAGCCAATTGTTTCAGTGATTGTGGTTTATCAACAGCTAATGCATACATAAAAAGGCTCATCACTGTCAAACTTCAAGTTATAATAATAGTCGCAACTTGTTCCAGATCTTGACTGAATATAACAGTCAAATAGATTTGATAGCTGTGTGGGATGGTTATGAAATCAATAGTAATAATGAAATCATTATCCTCTGTGCTTTGGCTTCTCTCAGTGTCCTACATTTGAGAGAAAGAATATGACTGTATAACTGAACACTGTCACTACTCTTGCATCTTGTGTCCAACAATTTATGTGTATAGTGTAGGCCCTCATTGATCCACACAATTTATATGATGCAAAATTTCGCAATCTAGCAAAAAGTCTGTGATGGAGAATTCTATACATTTAATTAATACTTATTAATTAATTGTATATTTAATTTGATATTCAATTAATTGATCTAGCTAGGGCTCACTGTAGTGACTAAACACGTGTATTTAATACAGGGTTACGTCTGAAAAGGAGAGGAATGTGAATGATACGGTAACTAATTTGCACCAAAGCAATTTGATGAAGGATTTTGCTAAACTAATGATATAATTTAAATGTATCTGCTCTACTCTGTGTTAAATCTATGCATGCTTTTCTTTCACATTTAGCTGCAGACCATGGAAAGCCCTTGGCTTAAAAAAAAGCAAAAGCTAAAGAGCAGGTCTGTTTGTGGAGGCTTTGGTTAAGTGTGTAATTATGGCCGGCCTTGTGCCTTTTATGAAAGCAGAAAAACACAACCGCAGCATCTTGGCAACAGGGATGGCAGATTTCTATTTTAGTAGACGCAACAGAAATAGTGATCCTTTAATTACGTGACAGACGGCACCTTCTATCGTTATTCCATTCGCTTTTCTTGTTTCGCTCTTGATCCGATTCTGTCAATAGTAATCAGGTCATTATGGTTTATAGATTAGCTGGTGCAAGAGTCAGTTCACTCTGTGGGTGAGGGTTTGGGCTCTTGCATATGGACAAATGTGCTAACTCTTTCATTACGTATAGGAAGAGAAAGCGTTGCCATGGAAACCAGAGTTCACTGCAGCATTCAGGTGCAGCACACTTTAAGAGTGACAGATGCAAGAGAAACAGAGAGGGAATACAGCAGCTTTTCAGGGCACATCTGCATTTTTCCAACTTTCTGTCATATCGCCTGTGTTGCCCTGTCGATCTACGTTTTGTTGCACTGTTATTAGCTGGAGATGTTTGACAGGATGCATTTTCTCACTGAAGTAAAGGCTAAAAGCTTCCCTGTTTAATACCTACTTGTGTGTGTATTGTGTGTGCCTACACACAGGTGCTGGACTGGATCGAGAATCACGGTGAAGCATTTCTCAGTAAGCATACAGGAGTGGGAAAGTCTCTGCATCGTGCCAGAGCCCTGCAGAAACGCCATGAGGACTTTGAAGAAGTGGCGCAGGTGTGCACCTCCCTCTCCGTCTTCCCATTTTTACTTACGTTTACTGAACTTGTCTTTGTTGCATTGCTGCTTTAGTTTACTTGTGATTTTACAGCTATGCGGTCTGTACTTAAATTAAATAGTTTCAATCAGATTTCGAATAAAGTTGAAAATTGAATATTCTAGTTCAAAATGTGTGGACAGCTAAACACCACATCTATTTATTTTATTGTGCATCCCATTGGTTTTCGGGATAACAAGAGCATTAGAGTTTTCAGGAATTAATGTTTCAAAAAATTGCAATAACTACTCTGAATTTAGTGTCCATAGATGCTGAGTTCAAGATTCTCTGTAGCCATTAGTTAAACAAAGTTAAAGCAATCCTAATAGATTTTACTTGAATTGTTTAATAATAATTTCACGCTAAATTTAAGAATAAACTCTTTAATTTTCTTGTGGTTTACCATTTAGTTGTAAACCCAAAATTCAAAAACTAGAACAAGGACTTAGTTGCACAGATATTTTGAACTCATCTGTAGTGGTGGGTTATTTACTGGTTCTTAAAAAGGAAGTATTTATTATAAGACAAAGTTGTCTGACAGACATCTGTAAAAAACATCTGTGTTACTTTAAATAAGTCTCATTGTGTTGTTAATTCTTAATCTGATGCAGAACATTAAACTTTGGTAAAACAGACTTTCCTCACCTGCTACCAATACAGTGGAATGTTTAAAAATATTTATTTAATATAATACTTTATTACTTTTTTTTTTTTTTTTTTTTTTTTTTTTTTTGCTTTTTAAGATTTTTTTTATTAGCATCAGATTTTGTTCCAAAATTGGTATCCTGTACTGTTAATACTGCCCGACCGCTCAAGGAGGATAAGTTTCTCACGGGCCTCTTCCCTGAAAACCAACAACACAAGAGATGTTTTTCCTGCCACTGAGGCGTAGGCTTGCTTTTTAGCGTTCAGTCCTAGACCACCATAAAGCTCAATGTAAATAAACTTTTACTTTTACAATGTACCTTCATCCATTTTAACTTGGATACTTACTATAAGGTGAAGGAATGACCCAAAACCCACCTCAAAACTGTGCAACACCTGATGATAACCAAATTAATTTAAGACATACAATTAAAGTCCCAATCGCCTGGTTTAAACCCCCTTTAGCATTTAGCAACGTGAAACAAATCCAGGGACATGCCAAATACTATAAAATTTAGAAAGTCATGTATTTAAAGGGTTTCACTTTTCACTTTATGATGTTTAAAATCTACATAGTGAAACAATTCTAACCACTTACTGCTTTACGTGCATGTTTAGAACACCTACACCAACGCTGATAAGCTGCTCGAGGCGGCAGAGCAGTTGGCTCAGACAGGCGAGTGTGATCCGGAGGAGATCTACCAAGCAGCCCACCAGCTGGAGGACCGCATCCAAGATTTTGTAAGGCGGGTGGAGCAGCGCAAGGTCCTGTTGGACATGTCCGTTGCCTTCCACACACATGTGAAAGAGGTGCCTTAATGCGTCTTCAGCTTTGTAGTGCTCTCGAAATGTTAATCACTTTCAAGTTTTAGAGCTTTTCAACTCCTCTGTAACTCTGTTTTTGCACTTCAGCTGTGGACATGGCTGGAGGATCTTCAGAAGGAGCTGCTAGATGATGTATATGCGGAGTCTGTGGAGGCAGTGCAGGATCTCATCAAGCGCTTTGGGCAGCAGCAGCAGACAACGCTTCAAGTTACTGTTAACGTCATTAAAGAGGGAGAAGATCTCATTCAACAGCTCAGGTACCGCTGGCCTATCAACCGTATCTTTTGCCAGTTCTCTTGTCGTTTTCAAGCCTATAGTTTAAGGTTTACAGCAATACTGTATACGATATTTTTTGTTTTCATTTTCAAACATTTAGAAAATTCCTCTTGAGAAAAATTTGAAATGTTCAAGTAGTTTATTTTATATGTTGCTTTTTACAACAGTGTGTTGTCACAATGCAGCTTTACAGAGTTCTAAGCCCGAACTCCCAAAGAGCAAGCCAAAGCGACGGTGGCAAGAAAAAACTCCTTGATAAGTCTTGATAACTCGAGACTCCTCATCCTTGAGTGCCCGGGCAGCATCACAGTGTAGGACAGCCATGTACAGATTGTATAGAGTTCAGTCCATATTTATATAGGAGTGTCCATATTTGCCAATAGTAAAAATTTTGTAAACCATATGAGTCCAGCCATGCTACACATCCAACGACGTTGGCAAATATGCGTGTTTTGTTTTTAAAAAGAGTTGAGTTTGTTGACTTCTATCAGCTGTTTTAATTTTCTTTTTTTTTTCCAGTCCCACTTTTTAAAAAGTTGTAGTGCACAATTTGTCATAGTGTAGCATAGCTGGGTGGGCTGGACTTATCTCAAGCAGCCAAAAATCTAACGTGAGAAATTTTTAGATGCAAGGGGGCGATAGAGAGAAGCATAGGAGAAAAAATGAGGAGCGCAAGAGAAAAAATGTGAAGGACGAGCGAAAAAATGAGAAGCACAAATGAAAAAAAAAAAAGGGAAAGTGAAAAAATGTGCAACGAAGAAAATAGACATTTTTTACTTACGAATTCTGTTTTAAAGTTCTCAAAACTTTTGGACCCCTTCTGACGCCATACACGCCCTCTAGTAATGATGAGCATGGTGAAGAGGTGAAATGCCAGTGACTATTCCAGGCCACCAACCCAACAGTCAAACCTGAGATTTACACCTTTATCTATGGGAATTACTTGAATTTAACAGATGAGTTGTTAATCTACTTTGTACAAAAAAAATTTGTATTAATTCTAGGAACTAAAAGTAAACTAGCACCTTGAGAGTGGAGTTTGCGTGTTGGCTTATATATAACTGAATGAGTTCACTCAGATAATGTTGAGCCAGATTACAAAACATAATTAATAACATATAAAAATCTAGATAATCAATGCGAAATTTAACTGGTAGCCAGTTTAAGTTTGATAACACTGGGCTAATATGATCAAACTTTCTGCTTCTAGTTAAAACTTATTAAAATGCTGCAGCAAGTTAAAATGCTTTACAACTTACAGGGCTCTATTGTAGCATTCTGTGCATCACGCAGCTTAATTGTACGTCTGGGTCTTTACTATCATAACGACAGGAAAATGATGTCATATACTGTGGAAAAAGCTGATCAAAGTACAAGTCGTAATTTCAGCTTTGAAGTTGTTATTAAAGTTTTCAGCTCTCTGCATTGCAGTTGCTGACATTAAACAGATTTGATGAAACTCAAAATCTGCAGTGAGCACTGGAGTGGTGTCTGGACCCCCGCTGAGAACTTGTTTTAGTTTAGTGATAGCAAAATCCATTTGTCTCACATTTATAAGCCATGTAGTTTCTTCAGGCCTTCTTATATAAGCACACAGAGGGTGTGACACACCACTGTTCATGTGTGAGAGAGTGAAGCTTATTCTGAATCCTCATTTTGATTCTGTCAGAACCCCTCAGGTACTTCTGTGCAGCTCCTTAATGCTCTGACAAAGCTGCTTTCTTATTATAGTGCACATAGAACACACACCACCAGGCCTTCTAGCTCAATTCTTTAGTTTGATTTAATATTGGGGCTGTGGTTTTTAAGACTTATTGTATTTTTAGAATAATTCGTTTTAATGGATATACAGCTTTAAATATCGGAAGAACCAAATAACATAGTAAGTTTGGTCTAATTGCTTGTTTTTCTTATTATAAGTTAACAATCCATTATCTTTAGAGTATTCGCCCACTAAGACCTCTAACTTGCCCCATATCAGTAAAGAGGGGCAAATTAGAGCATTTAATTTACCTGGAATCCATGTTTTTGGACTGTGGGAGGAAACCGGAGAATCTCACATGGACGCAGAGAGAACATGGAAACTCCACCCAGATTGAGATTTGAACCTGGAACCCCAGCACCAAGATCATTGTACTGGTGGCAATAGACATTCATTCATTCATTCATTCATTCATTCATTATCTTCTGCTTATTCCTTATTGCGAGGTCGGCGGGGGGGGGGTTCCCATGCCCATCCAGGGGAGAACGTCTTGGGCACTGGGCAGATACACTCAGGACAGCGTGCCAATCCATCGCTGGGTACACACTCACTCACACAGTAACACACAATTTAGAGCATTCAATTTACCGTCATGTTTTTGGAATGTTGGAGGAAACCGGAGAACCCGGAGGAAACACACGCAGACACGGAGAGAACATGGAAACACTGGCATTAGACTTAAAACTTCCAATATTTTAAAGTTTTTATTTATCAGTATTAATAATGTTTGTGCTGTTAGTCACATTATATACTGGCTAGTCATATAAAACCACTGTCTTCTTTTTTGATTTGCTTTGTCTTGAACATTTCTGCCACATAAATGGGGAACCAATCCCTCTTATGGGATTATACACCCCAAATTTGAAAAGATTATTCTCAATATGTAAATTGAATGTAACCTCAGTGGGTCACTCGTCTCACTGCTGTATATAACATTAAATTAAAAGCTTTGTGTTGAAAGAAAAAATAAAACTCTTACTGTCTGAATGAGGGATTTGCTGTGAACTGCTTAATACTAATTAGCTGAAGTTAGACAGAACAGGGTCCTGCTGGTGATTGAAAACTGCTGCTGCTAATTAAAAGCATATTACTTTGGGGAGGTCCTACTTAATCAGATTCATATTCCTATCCTGTCTCACCCCTCCCCCAGGTCATTACTGTTCATTTCAAACAGCTTGTAAAAATGTAATATATTAATGTGCAGTTTGTGTTTGAAATACGTTAACCCACATAATCACACAAATATTACAATGGAGTTTCTTTAGTAACAAAAAAAAAACATTTCTAATGAGGAGAATAGGATACCTACTAGGTATGTGAATTGGTTTATGAAAAGGGTAGTTATGGTCCTTAAATCTGATTGGCTGAGGGGTTTGTCCAACCGTGATTTTATTGCCAATAATCCACACCTCTGACCACTTCACATTTGTATAAATGTAAAATATATAATACGTTGTTTTAAATTATATACCATAAATGTAAATACAGATTAACATAAAGTGCGAGCTGATTCCCGATAAGCAACGTAACTTGTTGGCGATGTTTTTTATTATAAATTGGCTTCAGTAATATGTTGTGTTTAAACTTTTGACTGGTCCTTCAGGTATTTGTTAGAGAGGTAAAGCTTTTGGCTAAATTGTTGCAAAATAATGAAACCTGTCCAGTGCAGCAGATGTAATCATTCAGTCAGCAGGTGTATAATAAATGAATGTGGACAATGTCTAAAGATATGTAATATTTGCAATACTACACATACTGTACATCAGTGGGGGGCCGTTAGGTCCTGCAAAGCCTTCTCTGAATGCCTAAAATATTTGAATCACAGACTGATGTTAATTATTTTTTGTCCATTAATACTAATTCCAAATGCTTTCTTTATAACGTTTCCCATGGATGTGTCGCTTGTAGACATGGATTTCCTTTTTAGAGCATTTCGCCAGTCGCATTTCAGCATTGTTGGTTGCCAGGTTTCGTTTTGGTTTTTTTTTCTGACTACGCCTTACTTGACTCCATAAGCCTTCAGAATGAAAGTTTCTGGCCCCTGTAGCACTAAATAAGTGTAAGCGCGACCTCTGTTGCTTCAACCAGTCAGCTTTTGAATCATTGATGCTAGAGCCATCTAGAAGGCCTGAGCGATGACAGAAATACAACTCTACTCTCAGCATTAAGTTCAATGGTAAAAGAAAAGGACTTCCTAATAGAACTAATTCAACTCTTTTCAAGAAAAAAACCAGAATGGATTTTATGTGCAAATATTAGGATTTAATCAAGGTTTGTGGTGAGCGCAATACATATAATATTGCAGTTTTATGTAAGTTATTGTTGGTGATTTTTGTGTTTGGCTACACAATTGTAAGGTGTAAGGGGGGTGTAGTACGAAGGCCCAGGTGTAAAATGCATGACGTGCCACTGCTGTACAAGTTATACTGTACTTATATTATAATGCAGACACTGTAATTATAAACAGGTATATACAGTGTATATAGCACTGAGAATGTGGCTATGTGGGTGTTTGGAGCAGCGGTAGGGCAGAGCAGTTTGTGTTGGTGTATGGCAGTGTTAGTCCGGAGAACTTATGGAGGTTTCTGAGTTCTGCAAAGTGTGTGTGTTGAAGCACCTAAAGAGGCGTTCTAAAGGGGGTGTAATGAAGAGTTGGTTGCAGTGGTGGGTTTGGTCACTGCAGATGGTGGTGGAGATGTTTTTGTAGATGTAGGTTTTTTAAGTATGGTGAGGTAGCTTAGTGGTTTGGGTGTTGGGCTAGCAATCCAAAGGTTGTGGGTTCAAATCCCAGGACCCACTGAAGTTACCAACGTGGGTCCTTGAGCAAGACCCTTAACCCTCATTGCTCCAGGGATTCTGTATGTACCCCTGTGTTCTGACCCCAAATA
>JAOUQT010318845.1:0-14331 GCA_025769995.1 Xyliphius kryptos | reverse complement strand
CGCCGGGCCCCCCCCCCCCCCCCCATGGACCAACCCCTGTAAGTATAATTAGCAAAATAGATGCAGGTTCTGTTTTTTGGATCTATAGCATCACTGGATATATAATCCTAAAGCATCAGGGTGCAAGCAGCAGGTTACTGTCGTAGCTCATTTTACCTGCTTTAACTACATTTTTACATACAGGGCAACCAGACCAGTCATGATTTAGTTATTGAGAGAGAAAAGGAGAACAAACCAAAGTCCAGATGCATGGTTTTACCTAGTGCTTTGAACATTATTTACTTTAAAACTAAAACATGTCTCTACACGTCTCTGTAAGTTTTCGCATCAGCGCCGTACAGGATAAGAACCTCAGAATACCTTCTGCATTATGATGTCATAACATTTTACACTCAGAGAATGTACATCATGACGTATAGAAAGTCAGAGCTGGAACCTTGACGTTGTCCATGTCCCGCCGTGTTTCACGGATGTTTTGGTAGTAATCAGTCGGGTTAGACTGCCGTGACGGCGGCGGCTTCTCCGTTAGCTCCTCCCCTGACGGACCACTCGGCTCCGGCTGGACGGTACAGCATGGCTTGAATAAAGGACAACTGGCATTAAATGGCATACAAGTAGTTTAAAGTTTAAAGTTTTTGGGAAACTTTGATTTAACGTATAAACTGATACCCGGCTGATTAATCCACTTCAATACTATTAAGACAAAGTTATTGCACCTTGTAAAGAAACACATCTGTCCCTCATTATAAACCGTAATTAAGCTTCTTTTAAGAACCAGTTCATGAAACATTCATATAACATACATAAGCCGCTTCGTTAAGTCCTGTAGTTATGCATTATATTTATTTAATGAAGTTGAGTGCTGTTCTATTCTTGTGTTGGGAATAATGACTGTGTTTTTATTCGTTATCGTTCCATGAGAAGCTGAAGGTGAGGTTGGTTTTTATGATCTTGTAGTTTTCTTTGATTAAATTAAGTTTTTTTTTTTTTAATGAGCTTCATGAGAAATGTTGCAGCAGAACGGAACCTCCTCTCGTCATTTAAAGATTCGTTCCTGCACACAAAGCATAAGCAGAACCTCTGGCAGGTGCATCAGGTACCTTCTCTATGGTACCTAAGCCTCTTAAAAATCCTCCGTGTGTCCCGTCATGTGACATTATGGAGCTGAAACCTGGTGACAGTGAGGCATGGTGTCCAGCAGGGCAGCGTGAGGTTCCAGGGAGGTGAAGTGGGCTGGGGCAGGTAGATGGTACCGACACTGTAGCAGAAGATCCCAGGGTGACCATAACAAGTGGCCTTCCAAACTGGGCACCTCCTGCCCCTGCATGTCCCACGAGGACTCTGGGGAGGACGGAGGACTGAGGGAACACGGAGGGTGGAAGGAAGGAGACGTTTGTATGGAGGAGATGCATGAAGTCATTTCTACATGATGGTTCGTCAACATTTCCTCCTTTGGATGTCCAAACCTCGTAAGGCATTGAGTGACAGGGCTGGGGTGCAGTTACAGCAGCTTACCAGAAGTTCAGCAATTAGAAGGTTTATAAACACGGTCAGGAACAGAAAGCCGGGATACGATGAGTAAGAGGAAGGAAATAAAGCATCCCATTCATTTCCAGCATGACTCCCCGTTTTCACATCGCTCCAGCGACCTCACAGAAGAGCGGCTCTAATGAAAGCCAGCGGACGGCGAGCAGCATTTGGTTTTTATTAACTAACTCGCTTCTCTGGAGCTACAGCAGTAGATGCTCGAAGCCCGTAGCTCTCATATTTTTCCTCTACCTCACCGGCCACACAGGCGCTGATAAAACATTTGGAGTAATAAAATCAGCCGTAAGTGAAGCCATACATCCAAAACACCGTATGGACAAAAGTATCAGGACACCCGAAGGTTGCACATTTACATTTTCTATGGGATTTTGCAGCACATGTGGGAATTTCTACTGACAATATAATATTCATTTACTGCTGATGTTCGCTCACAATCTCTGTTCCAGTTCATCCCACACGTTTGGGGTCAGGGCTTTGTGTGGACCAATCAGGTTCTGATGCCCATTGTTGGGGTTGCGCCTGGTTTCGTTGTGTATGAAGCTGCAAAACCCATGCTGACCGCAATCCACCACCAACAACCCCAACAATGGCCATCAGAACTGGACCAATCAAGTTCTTTCCCATCATATTGACCCAATTAAAGGTTCAGTCCAGTTCTGATGCTTTGAGGTCCAGTTCTGATGCCCATTGTTGGGGTTGTTGGTGGTGGATTGCGGTCAGCATGGGTTTTGCAGCTTCATACACAACAAAACCAGGAGCTGGTTGTTTGGATCGGAACACACCATGTACATCATGAGCCTCCCATGTTCCCGTCACCAGTTTACCGCTGTTCATTTCCTAGACCACCCCTAGACCTATAGACCTATAACCTAAACAGTACAGTTCTGTGTTTTCAGTTAGTTGTCCGAGTATATATCCTAAAACATAGACACTGCATGACATCACGCCAGTCATTGTGCGGAATTCACTACCAGATTAATTTTAACATCATCTGTAAAGCAGCTTAACATAATATATATATATATTAAAGGTATAATGTCATGGTTCCACATGGCGACTACAACATCAGCTCATGTAACGCTCACACAAAAGCTTATTCAATCCCGCACGACGCACAATTTACCTTCACACACACCTGAGCAGATCAACACAAACGTTCCTCAGACATCCTGTAGACGAAGACCAAGTTCTGCGTGGCACCGCCGCCGGCATTCTGATCGCACTGCACACGCTTAACAATTCGCTCTGATGGTAGAAGGTCTTTAATAATTCACACGGTGGATTGAATGGCCTGCATGGACTCTGCCGCGGGATTAAAGTCTGAGCCACACGCACACAAACGGCACGTCTACGGAAAACCAGCGGCGGAAGTCTGTGGCAACACTTGATAAGTGGAAAGACATCGTATCCTGTATTTTTTGTTCTTCCACCTCCGGGCACCAAAATGATCATCAAGCTTCACTGGGGTTTCATTATCGAGTGACCAAATTCCTTAAATTCACCAGTAAGATGTAAAGGACCATTGGAAAGACCCGCCATGTCTCCAAATCTATAAGATGAACCTTCTTCTGTGGAAGGCTCGACATTTCTAACCACAAGTGCAAACACCTGGGATCCAATGGAAGGTTTATTGGATTTAGAGATTTAGAGTAAACCAACAGAACACCCATGATGCCCTACGGTGGAGAACTTGATCACAATGTGCAAGTTGAAATGCAAATGTTTTTGAATGAGAGAGTTTATATATCCGTTAATAACAAAAATCTGAAATGAATGTGTGGAAGGTGGCACGGTGGCTTAGCGGCTAGCACACTCGAATCCCAATCTGGGTGGAGTTTCCATGTCCTCCCCGTGTCTGCGTGGGATTCCTCCGGGTTCTTCAAGGTAAATTGACTTCTCTAAATTGCCCTAAGGAATAAGGTGAGTGACAGCTTTGTAGGAACTCGCAAAGATCCCAATCCATCCGAGGTGTTGCGTTCGATGGCGATAGTGAACAAACAGTTGAACGTAGAAAAGCCAGAACCCATTAAGTTTTAAACAAGGGCATGGTGGGTAATCACGGTGCCAAATTTCAGCCTAGTAGGTACTCAGAAAGTCCCTGATGTGACACTAGAGGGGTATCGAGTTTGATGGCGATATTGAACGAACCATGGAATTAGGAAAAATAATAATAAATCCTTTTGAAGGACATGACGGGGAATGAAGGAGCCATGGTTCAGATCTGTAGGTCCTCAGGAAGCGTCTTGCGTTCAATGGCGATATCGAACAAACCATTGAACCAACGTAGAAAGCTGAAAAGTCGTTTTTCCAAGGGCATGATGGGATATCACGATGCCAAATTTTAGCCTTGTAGGTGCTCGAGACGTAGGGGAATTAGTGATGAGTCATTGATGGGGCAGTTATAGGCTTCTGGTTAGGGAACCAGCCTTGCAACCTGAAGGTCGCCGGTTCGATTCCCACTCCAACCAAGTACTACGTCTGAAGTGCCCTTGAGCACGGCACCTAACCCCCAATTGCTCCCCGGGCGCCGTATAAAAGGCTGCCCACCAGTGTGTGTATCTGTGTGTCACTACACGGATGGGTTACATGTGGAGGACAAAGTCCTTTGTGTGTAAGCAAAATGGATATGAATTAATTTTTTTTTAAAAAGTAAAAATGGCTTTAGCATCCATAAGTATAGATTTCATAGAAAAGAACCTTATTTTAGGGTTGGGTGGTATACTAAAGAATTTAAACCTTTAATTTATCTTTGTTGTAGTTCTCGAGTCTCCAGCCTGGTCTGGACATCGAGATCAATTCTTCAGATGGAATGAGAACAATACGAATAGATTGACATCAACCTGTAAATCTTTCCGTTCATTACAGCACAGTTAGAGAAATGTAAAGCCCTACACCGAAACCCTCATCACCGGCAGTGTAATAGACGTTATGGCAAAGCTCTCCATCCATGGGACCGACTTTGACCGGTTCGGATATCCGAGATCGGTAACAGACCGTGCTCCCGAGTAATCAGGCTTGTAAGGACCGGCTGCATGGCCGCTGAATTGTAATGCAAGACCATGCCATTGAGACTTCTGATGAGCCAGTGTGACAGCTCCTGAGCGCTTCATCGCTCTCCTGATCCATTAATGGAGTGCGTATCGAACTTCACATATACGAGCGCGGAGTTTATGAAGAGCCACTGAGGTGATTCTGAGTTCAGCTCCACAGTTCAGCGCTCCTGCTGTAAAGATTCACTTCATAGCCCCACTCATCATGCTCCCTTGAACACTCCTGCACTCGGCTTCTCGGTCCGGTTCACGGGGTTTTAATTTTCGGATCCAATCCCAACTTCGTTCAGATTCCTCTGGTTCTCATTAATTTACCACAGAATGGGTCATTTTTGGAAAGCCCACTCACACCTGGAGTGTCAAATAGGGACATAATGAGAACCACAGAATGAGGCAGGGCTTCAGATTTATAACGTAAAGCTGGTTTACATCCCTTTCCTCCTTGAAAGTGCATTGGATGCTTCACAGACTGAACTGGTTCTCCTTTTCATCATTAGACATTTTTAACAGGAGACAAATCGGGTTTTTATAATCAGCATTTAGGTTCCATAAGGACACACAACTCCACGTGAGACTGACGTTCCTGCAGAGACCACAAAACAGCAGCTCTATCACCCTCTAGTGGAGGAGCTGAAATTAAAACAGCACGAGTGATGAACCGTATTCATATCCCAGTGATACCTTTAAATAAATAGTGTGTTGGAATTATTTTTAGGGGCTACACTGATAAAAGGAGAACATACAAATTCCTGTATGGCATTATACATTAAATAAAAACGCCCCCAAACTGACCATATGTAAAGTTTCTCAAGTATCCAAACTTGATGGTTGGGGGTCAGAGAGTCAACTCAGGTGGACTGGGATTGGGAGGCCGACACCAGAACCACCCAGCTACCTCACTCTCAGCACGTTTTCGCAGTGGCCACCGTGCTGGCCTCACTTAGTTTATTAAAAGCCAGGTAGTCAGGTAAACTCAGGCCACCCAGGAACCCCCATCATCTAAACCCCCAGCAGACAGTAAACCCTGATTGGTACCATTTCAGCTACGCGAGAACAAAGAAGCTGGGTCATTTCGAAAGGCGACCTCGCTTGGATTTATCCACAACTCGAGGAAATGCCTAGCACGCAACGCTCTGGCCGGCGGCCCGAACAATCCGTCGCTGACGATTACAGGCACCATGAGAAAATGAGAAGTGCTGATCCAACCATATTAAGGTGGAATGACGCCCCTAAAACAACACGGCAACGAGCGTGCTCGCTACTCTGCACGGATGTTCATGCTCACGTACGCGTTTCAAATCCAAAGACCATTTTACTGCCTTTACATTCACGGAGAGCAGGATCATGAGGATCATGAGGCCACCAGGAGATTTTATCATTTATTAACCATCAGCCAGGAGCTGAGGGGAGGTGGAGCGTTTCGATAAAACGCAGTTTGGTTCCACAGTCGGTTGATCGATGGTGCAACGTGGGTGGTACAACTTTCTGTTCTACCTGGAACTGTCGGTGCTTCTACTCAAGCTGTTCAAGAACTTAAGTCTTAATTAGTAAGACTTCATCTTATGGTTCTTCAAAAGTTCTACATGATTTCAATAAAGCACATGTAGTTTTCCCTATTATATTCCACAAACTCTTTCTCTGATTACATTTTTTTTTCTGCGTAGCAGCTCGTCCTTCCAAGGTAAACAGCGATTGATCTCAGTGTGCCGTCCGTCTCCCTGGAGAACGCCATCGGCGAAACAAAAGATGAAGGCAATGCGAAAGAAAGAGCAACAGTCAGGTGCATGCCTGAGGCCTCCCAAACATCCTGCTCTCTAACCTCACGTATGGATCGGATTTCTGGTTCCGAGCAAGGAAACAGTAAAAATGGAGAACGTGAGCTGAGTGGATCCCATAACCAGTTGTACCCGTGCCAGGTCAGCGGAGAGAAGGTAAACGATACGCTGCCAGCGTGGAGGGTTCAGCGTCCTGCAGCATCTGATGCCTCTCCAAAAACTCTGCTGCTAATCAAGTCCCCGTTGCTCCGCACACGAGCTTCGGCTCTTCTGGAGACTGTTATTGAGAGCTCACACTCTTTCTGTTACATATCTAAATTGTGTTCCAACAACAAAAAGCCGACAGAGGTCAAAGGAACTGGAGAAACCACAGTTCCTTGAGTTTATCTGAACACAGGTCTGATTGTTCCATAAGATCTCAAAGACATGGCTGCACCAATCACAAGACACGTGGTATATTACATTTAGTTATTGAGCAGACGCTTTTATCCAAAGTGACTTACAAGTATTCCAACTTGGTTGGGGTCAGAACACAGGGCTGATACAGGACCCTGGAGCAACGAGAGTTAAGGGTCTTGCTCAAGGACCCCCATTGGTAACTTCAGTGGACCTTTGATTTGAACCCACAACCTTCTGATTGATGGTCCATCACCCTGACCACTGACCTACCACACCGTTTATATATCAACTTGGTATCGTCCGGTTACAACCCAGTATTTTAGGACATGTAATCAACTTGTAGTCCAAACTTTGTTTAGAACAGACGATCGTGATCAAGGGGTCGATCAGCAAGACCATACAAATCGATCGCGATACACTGCAGTTATGGCGTTATAGTAAACTAGGCCCGCAGCGTAGCATACGCCCTTCCCCCGTATTGTCGAGCAGAATGTATAGATATGCGAACAATGGACAGTACGTCCCCCAATGTTGGCAAACGAAGGTTACAGCCACGTTGCAAAGTTTGAGAACATTTTTCCAGAAAATATGGGATTTGTTGTTTCCATGAAATTGATGTTAGGAAACAAAGGGGTAAAAAAAAAAGGGGGGGGGGGGGGATGGGGCTCTGTTGTGCGTATCGTATGGTTTGGAGACTTACTGTTTAACATGTATAGAAAGCTGAATCACTGGTCATCTATAACGGTTGGCTAGTTAATTAAGCTCGGTCTTCAAATGCGATGCTCTGGGGATTTTCACGCAGGTCTGTGGAAAGACACGTTCATAAAATGATGGATTAGAATCATAAAGCCATAATTACGCCAAAATAAACCTAATCATTCATCCACTTTCAGAAGGAATCCAGAAACAGACCACCATCCCGCACCACCCTGCTTCATCTTGTTATCCTGGTCCTACAGCATCGATGCCTCATCCATCATTTCTGCAGAGAAGGACCCAAATTTCAACGGCGGTGACCAGATCTGCCCTTGTATGCAAAATTTGGCCTGGAATTCCTTTTGGATTTGGAAAAAACTGCACTTCCTGTACAATCTTGTCCTAAATTTGCATTTGTTAAAGGGAGCACCCTGAAGATTTCACATTAGTTTAGCTACCAAAATGGGAACGTAAATATATATATATATATATGTATTTTTTTTTTTCAAGTAAATTAAAGGAAAAGCCTGAGCTCGCAACGGAATTTCTAGGAAGTAACCGTGTGGCGTCACTGATGAAATACAGTAAATAACGCCGGGAATAACGGAGTTGTACAGTAAATTTTCAAATAGACGAAGAGGATAAATCTGCAGTGACTGTGGGGGAGACTGTCTTTTGAGGCAAACAAGACCACCAGAGAGCAGCAAAGCACAACCTGAGCCAGTCATCAGAACCGGTAGGAGGCGGGCTTTTGAACACCTCTTGTTAACTTTGTTACACGTCCATATGTTTGGAATAGAAGGCGGTTATGGCGGCCTTTATGTGTGCGGCCTTTATATAGCGTTCATCATTGGCTGCATTTAAGCCGCTCTGCGAGGTGCTGCATCTGTTTAACATCTGTAACTCCACGGTGCCACCCACCACTCTAACCGTGACCCATCTTTACTTCTAGTTCTCTGTAACTGCGTTTGGAATTTTCATATTGTACCTCTCTATTAGAACACCTCACACTTTGATGTCTGTAGAATATACTCCACCGCGTGCAGGCCAGGTACAAAGGCATGGCTCCCATTAATGTCTGATAACATCTGTAAGAGAGTTTGGAACATAGTGCGGGATTGTGTCGTGACTCATTCAGGATCTCTCTTCCTGCGACGAACAAAAATATACACCCGCCAAACTAAATTTACACACCTGCCCGGTTTATTGGTTGTTCACGATCTCCTATTTTCTACAGAGGTCATAATGACGTGCATATGGTGAAGTCGTATCCTGGTGACTGACCGATCAGAAGCTTCAGACAGGTGAGGTTGCCCTTGGCACCGCCGTAGTGAGCAGGGACGGCGCCACAGTCTGTCTCCTCATCTGCACTGCATCCGAAGTTCAACGACCAGCCGACCACCTCTGCTGTTCCAAAATGTGCCGCGAGATGAAGAGGCGTGGTCCGGCTCCTAAAAGATTCAAATGAGGATCGAATACCAACTGTTCAGGTACAAAGATACAAAATCTCCACCCTCTAGAGGTCACTGATAGGCAGTGGAACTTTTCTCGTCCTCACGGTACGAACGTCGCTGTGCAGGAAACTCACAGACCAATCCCGTGCGTAGTAAGATCACCAAAGGCGATCCTCGGCCAATCAGATCTGATTTGGGAGTGTGGAGCGTGTACAGGTGAGGTACGAAGCGAGAAGAAGCAGTTAGAGAAGAAACTGAGTCACAGAAAGGCTCATTTAGGCGGCGTGCTCTAAAAAAAAAAAAAAGTCAGCAACAAAAACAAAGAGAGAAACAAAGAGTTAAGAGGTGAAATTGAGTTATCAAGAAGATTTTATTGGGGTTTTTTTGATTAGCGTGCACTTTTTTTGTAGGGGTGGTGGCTCAGTGGTTAGGGTGTTGCACTAGCAATCTAAGGGTTGAGGGTTAAAATCCCAGGTCAACAGATGTTGCCAATGTGGGTCCTTGAGCAAGACCCTTAACCCTGATCGCTCCGGGGATTCTGTATGTAACCCTGTGTTCTGACCCCGACAATAAAAGTGTGGTACTTGTAAGTCGATTTGGACCAAATGAAATATGTAAATGCAGAGGAAAATCAGTTTGATAAATAATTCATTCAGTTCAGAATTTAAAATGCTAATATTGTTAAAAAAAAATTGACCGATAACAGTAATTAGTTTGTATTCATAAGTTGATATAAAATAAGCTGGACTGGAACTGGAATTCTAATGAAATACCCCCCCACTAGTACATTATATGACCTCCACCCACCATATAGAAAGCGTTTGTAGTTCTACTGTTCCATTCTGTAGTCCATCAGTTTCCCATAGTCCCCCCTTTACTCTATTCTCTGATGATCAGGACCATGGACAGAGCAGGTGTTGTAAGGGTGGTGGAGGATTCTCAGTACCGTAGTGACACTGACATGCTGGTGTGTGTGTGTGTGTGTGTGTGTGTGTGTGTGTGTGTGTGATGTGCTGGTACGGGTTCCCGTGACTACAACGGAATCTTCTGCAAAGCCCATTCCTAAACTGTTCCTTACACACACCAGCTTCATTAAATTAGTCCCCCTTTAAGGCAGAGAGGAAATGTGTTTTGCTGATTATTTCACCCTCATCCCACCACGTGCAGGCCTGCGCTCGTCCACATCAAACACCAGCAGAGACCACCAACCTGAAATAATGTTATCTCTTTAGTGAATGATAACAAGGCCTTAAAACGTGTACTTCAATACGGAGCAGCTGGCCGTAAATTCAATCAAGAGTTCGTTGTGGTTAAAGGGCCTGGCTCGCATTAGTCGGAGAAAGGGCCGCGGGGGTCTCGGAGGATCGGGGAGCACCAGTAAACAGCCGGCGTCCAGCTGCTCCTGATTAAAGCAGTCATGCAACAGCACTGGACGGAGAGCAAAGGCAAATCACGCGGGTGATGCAAGCGTACCGTCCACACCGTCGTGCGGCTGAGCGGATTGTGTTTGTAACAGGTGGAACTGGAACTGTAAACCAAATCGTGTGTTTATTTGTGACGCGATCGCTGCAAAGCAGAAGTATACGGACAGTTGATTTATTCGGGAATCATAACTACAAACCGGCAGATTTCAATTACTTGTCTTAGGTCTACGGATGAGACGATTAATTGTTTGCAATTTGTGATTAAAAACAATACAATCCCCAATACATGCCCATCCAGGGAAGAACGCCTCGGGCGCTGGGCAGACACACCCAGGACAGGGTGCCATTCTATTACCGGACACACACTCACTCACTCACACACAAACACAGACTATAGGGGGCAATAGAGAGCATTTAATTTACCTTGAACCCATGTTTTTGGACTGTGGGAAGAAATCAGAGAACCTGGAGGAAACCAGCGCGGACACGGGGAGGACATGGAAACTCCACGGATGAGGCGAACGTGTCGCCAAACAATTTTTTTTTTTTTTTTCATTTTTATATTGAGTTTTTAAATTTCCATTTTTAAGTTGTTCTTATTTTGCAGCACGGTGGCTTAGTGGTTAGCACGTTCTCCTCTCAGCGCTGGGGGTTCCCGATTTAAATCCTAATCTGGGTGGAGAATCCTAATCTGTGTCCTCCCCGTGTCAAAAAACACGGATTCATGGTAAATTAGCTGCTCTAAATTGCCTCTATATAGTCTGTGTGAATAAGTGTGTGCCCAGTGATGGATTGGCACCCTGTCCTGGGTGTGTTTGCCCAGGGCCCCTGATGTTCTCCACAGGATGGGCATGTCGGCGAACACCAAATATTCGTACCATAAAACTCTGTAATTGTTTCATCCCAACGTAGGACAACTGCATTTTTAGTTTATGGGAACTAAAGATTTGTTCATGAAGAATCATTTGGGAGTTGTTTGTTCAGTGGCAAATCCTCACAGTAGGAGCAAATGAATCATTTGGAAATAACCGTAATTCTCACCATTATATCACCTTTTACATATAAAGTTAAAAAAAAAATGCCAAACCCGGATGATTTTTAAAATAATTGAGCAACTTTAGAAAATGTTTAATCCCTGTATGCTCACCTGAGGTCATTGTTACGGTGGCCGAGAAGTGTAAAACAAATGAACAAACGCCGCGTTGTCCTTAATCAGCATCAATTAATTATACATTTAGAGCTCCCTCTAGTGGCCATCTAAAAATACAACAACCAACCAGTGTGACAACCACCCGAGTAATTACCTTAATTGTGGCTAAAATAAACGGATTTCTATATAAATTAAGGTTGAAATATAAACTGCAACATTGTTAGTACAGTTCTGACAAGTTATACGTTTATACCACTAGCTGTTACCCGTTCTAAGCCCAGGTTTCATTTCGACGCCGTTTCATTAGTCGCTCACTGATTTGTATATTTGGGGAGAAAACCTTCTTCAGTTCCGTCTTTATTAAAGTTTTGGGGAAGCAACGCGGTGCTGCGGGGTCGCAAACTCGTAGCATGCTCTATAGCTTAACGTTAGCCTCCCCGCGTCATCCCCTTCACTCTACCCGTGTGCCAGTCTCTATATGCCAAGCGTCTCGCGTCATCCTCTCCACTCTACCATCTCTATAAGCCAAGTGCCCCGCGCCCTCCACTCTACCTGTATGCCAATCACCACTCTACCCGTGTGCCAATCCTTACCAAGCATCTCGCGTCATCCCCTCCACTCTACCCATGTGCCAATCTCTATTTGCCAATCGTCTCGCGTCATCTCCTCTACCCACACGCCAAACGCAATACGTCTTTCCCTTCACTCTACCCGTGCGCAAATCTTTATACGCCAAGCACCTCGCGCCCCCCACTCTACCCGTGTGCCAATCTCTATATGCCAAGCATCTTTCGCCCCCCCACTCTACCCGTGTGCCAATCTCTATTTGCCAAGCATCTCGCGTCATCCCCTCTACCCACATGCCAATCGCTATACACCAAGAGCTTTATGTCTTCCCCTCCACTCTACCCGTGTGCCAATCTCTATACGCCAAGTGCCTCGCACCCCCAACTCTACCCATATGCCAATTGCTATAGGCCAAGTACCTTGTGCCCTTCACTCTACCCATGTGCCAATCGCAATACACCAAGCACCTCGCATCTTCCCCGCCACTCTTCTTGCGCGCCAATCGCTATATGCCAAGCTCCTCCCATCTTCCCATTCTATTTTTTTGGAAAGGGTCTGTACATTTCCAATAAAACAGTGAGCCATAGAGGTTTGAACTGAATTACACTCATCATAATGACGTCATTAAGCATCAGTCATAATCAAAGCTTTGCCGATGACCACACCTGTGTCCATTTACATTAAATCAGGTTGATGTTTTAAATCCTAAAGGCTTTAATATCGGTGTATTACATACTAGTTACCTAAATACATGTACCAGGTATGGACCACTGCTTTAAATCGCTTACCTGCGCGCTGCATCCAGTCTTGTGTACTAGCTGGCCACAGCGTGCCGCATGGTGGACAGGCCCCGCGCCCTGAGCGTCGCTGATGGATGAAGTTCGATGCCCAGCTTCTGCCAGCAGCTTCAGACTGGCCTGATGTAGAACCATCTCCCTCTCTGCTGATCCTTAATACTGCTCAGTAGCTCCTGTGTTCCAAACTCAGAGAAGACAGAGGACGCACTGGGTGTAAGCTGATACCACGGTGACGGCCGGCTGGAGGTTGAGAGAGTTTCAGTGAAAAAGCCTCAGGTGAGACTCAGTGAGCTGTTAAGTTAATGAAAGAAAAAGTTCGGCTACGCGACAAAAGCAGCGCTCCTCATGGCCCAGCGCTCACCTTTGTACCCAGACAGACACGAGCCGCCACACACCAGCAGGCCGCCACTGAATCACAAATTACAACATGATGAGACCTGAAGACGGATCAGGACGCAGACACTATACTATAGATTACATACACTAATCTTCTACACGAGCTGATGTTGAAGATCCGAGAAGCAAAATGTCTGAAGGACAGAAATGTGTGCACGGTGTTTGAGACCGTTCCCAATCTTTTAAGTGCTGGGATAGACTTTAAATGCCCCTGCTGCCCTGATCAGAAACACACAAACTATGTGGTCGCAATCTTTCCTCTAGTTCATCCTGATGGTGATGGATGGGTTTTGGGTCGGTGCTCAGTTCTCATCCAGCCGTGAAAAATGGCCTTTCCCAAACTGTTTGCACAAAGTTGGACCCATGCAGTTGTGTAACATACATGACCACGGGCCTGCTGATACACACCTGTGATTCAGAGATTTTAAGATGTACAAATCCTTATGATCACGCAGTGTGTGTGCGTGGAGGGTGAACAGGGTGAATGGCGGTCAGTGATCCGCATTCGTTGACATGCGAGCCTTATTTTCACGGTTTGCGTGAAATATTAATGCCCCTCCAAATAGCTCAGGCTGTGTGGTTCTAAAAAAAGGATCATGCTGACAGCGCCGGGTTCCACTTTAAACTCGTTTAATCCTCCAAACCCACGTGTTCGGTACAAAAACATAATTATGATGTAACAGAAAGTTACGGCAAAAACTTTGAACAATAAACACACAACGCACTGCGTGCCTGTCGATGTAGGAACCGTTCAGAACTAGGATTATTTAGGAACAGCAGCACTTTGGACTGAACCAAATTAAATTCCACCCAGAACCTGAAGACCTGTCGGTCTGTAACAATGTGGATTAAGCGTCGCACTGCCAATATTGCTACACACAGGAGTTGGACAATGAAAGTGACCACAGTTTTGGAGCACAATCACTGATTCGTATGGTGGAGCGCCTCCTTTTGGGGTCAGTTGGTCTTGGGAATGACATCTACAAGTCCTGCACAGCGGTCAGAGGGATCTGAAGCCGTTCTTCTTGCAGGATGGTGACCAGGTCACTACGTGATGCTGGTGGAGGAGAACGTT
>JAOUQT010318835.1:0-14332 GCA_025769995.1 Xyliphius kryptos | reverse complement strand
AGGATACCGTGGTCCTTAAACAAGTACTTGTAGTTATGGCACTGTGTGTATTTATCAATTCCTGTTGGAAAATAAAATCAGCATCTCCCAAAAGTAAGTCAGCAGCAGGAAGCATGAGGTGTGCTAAAACTTCCTGGTAGACAGCCGTATTGACCTTGGTCCTCAGAAAACACAGTAAACCAACACAAGCAGATGACATGGCTCCCTAAACCATCATTGACTGTGGAAACTTTAAACTATACCTCTAGTAACATGGATTCTGTGCCTCTCTTCTCTTCCTCCAGACTCGGATACCTTGATTTCCAAAGGAAATGCAAAATTTACTTTCATCAGAAAACTTAACTTTGGACCATTCAACAGTCCAGTCCCTTTAGTCTTTAGACACTTCTAACGCTGTCTTTTTCTCAAGAGTGGCTTGACACAAGGAACATCTGAAACCCATGTCTTGCATATGCTTGTGGTTCTTGAAGCACTGACTCCAGAGTCCGTCCTTTGTGAATCTCCGCTACATTTTTGGATAGGTTTTGTTTCACAATCCTCTCCTTGGTGCTGTTATCCCTATTGCTTGTACACTTTCTTTCTACTACATCTTTTCCTTCCCTTCGCCTCTGTATTAATGTTCATAGACACAGAGCTTTGTGAACAGCAAGCCTTTTTAGAAATCACCTTTTGTGTCTTTCCATGCTTGTGCAAGGTGTCAGTGGTTGTATTTTAAGTATGTTAATGTATGTATGTTAAGTCAGCAGTCTTCCCTATGATTGTGGAGCCTACAAAACTAGACTGTGAGACAATTTAAGGGCCGTTGCAGGTGTTTTGAGTTAATTAGCTGATTAGAGTGTGTTACCAGGTGTCTTCAATATTGAAACTTTTAACAATATTCTAGTTTTCTGAGATACTAAATGTGGGTTTTTTATTAGTTGTCAGTTATAAATCATCAATTTAAAAGAAATAAACACTTAAAACACATCAGTCTGTGTGTAATGAATGCATATAATACACATGTTTCCCTTTTTAAACTGAATTATGGAAATAAATCAACTTTTTCATGATATTCCAATTTTATGACCAGCATCTGTAAGTATTAGTTATAGTAATTCACATTTTCTTGAATGCTGCGAGCCTCACAGTGGAGGTTTGCACCAAGACCATACTCAAAATGTCAGCCTCTAACGTAGTCGAAACTGTGGGGGAGGGAAGAAGGTATAAGGTGGTATTTAGCTAGTTGCAATTCTGTAATCTCACCACGAGATGTCAATGACACCTACACACTGAGATGATAATGTGTCCATTTTACGTTATTTTATTTTATTTTCATATGTGTAATTATTTTTACCTCACATATTAAATCTATGTATATGCATGTAGGCGCACAAACCGATCACCCTTGCTTTAATTTTTGGATTATATTCAATAAATCAGGATTAAAATAAAAATGAACAATTTTAAAAAACAATACTTTATTTTTTGTACTACCGCAAGTAAGAAAAATTTGGGACAGTATGAAAGTACATAAAAGTACATAAAAATGTCTTACATTTATTTGAACAAAATCTTCATTAAACTACTGCGAATTTCATTTAATTTGTTAATGAACATCTTATTCCTAAACCATATTCCAAAAAAGTGCCAATTTTTGTCACAATTTTTTTCTGCCTCTCCCTTTATCATGGGTTCCACAGCGAGTCATTTTTTTCACCTCACTCTGTCCTCTACATTTTCTACTTTTAAACCAACTACCTGCATTTCTACATTGACCACATCCATATATCTCCTCTTCGGTCTTCCTTTCTGTCTCCTGCTGGGAACTTCATCTCTAACATCCTAATACTAATATATTTACTGTCCCTCCTTTGCATATGTCCAAACCATCTCAATCAGTCCTCTTTAATCTTGTCTTCCAATTTTCCAACCTGTGTTGTCCCTCTGATGTTTAAATTTCTTATCCTGTACATCCTGGTCACTCCTAATGGGAACCTCAACATCTTAAGCTCTGCAACCTCCAGCTCTGCTTCCTGTCTCTTGGTGCCACTGTTTCCAGACCATACAACAAGGCTGGTCTAACTACTCTCTTATAAACCTTTCCTTTCACTTCTGATGCAACACTCCTGACACTTTTCTTCATCCACTCCATCCAATTAAACTCCAATTTAGCGCTAGTAATGAATAAAAAATAATAATGTGACCTAAAACTGGTGATGTGAATAGGTAATTGTAATTGTAATTGTAATCATGATTTGGTTTTGAAACAACAAATAAATAACATTGTAAGATGTGTTTGTATGAAGAATGACAAGATAACACAAACAGTCCACAAACAGGCTTGTTCTCCTCTGTTTCAAAACATATGGTAAGTTAAGTGTAAAATATGGTAACTTTAAAAAGGGGTAAATTCTTTAACAGCCCGACATTTTTGGAGGTGTTGAAGGCACAAACAGTGAATGTCTGTGTGAGTCTGTGTGTGTTTAAACACAGTTTCCAGGAAAGATAAAACATCACATGTGAAAGAGAGTCTGTTCAGCTCTGATATAGTGGAGCTACATTATCTGTGTGTGTTTGTGTGTCTTGTTGGTAACTGCGTGTCAGCTGACAAACACACTGATGACTTTAAACGAGGTCAAGTTCAATTCAGTATTGTTTTTATTTTTTTATATATCATTAGATATGTTAACGTAATAATAATAATAATAATAATAAGAAGAAGAAGCAGAATAAGACTGGGAAGAAAAAGAAAAAATGTAGAAGAAGAGGAAGAAGAAGATTAAAAGACAAAGATCCCGTAATAGGAATGAAGCAAACATAAATATGTAAAAAATAAATTGATTAAGGAAATAGTGGCCACAAAAAAACTCATGTAATAAAAATGTGCAAAGCAAAAATGAAAAAAGAAGGAAACGCTCAAAAATTAATAAGGAAAACATGATAATGAGATGGGAAATGTAACAAAAAATATAAAAAAATAAGATTTGTACATAAAAAAAATACATAGAGTTGGAAGAAGACATGCACCGCTGTAAATGGCGTGCATCTGAATCCCATTTCTACTTAGAATTATGTTGTGTTTAAATCAGAAATTTTGCCTTTTTTTCAGGAACTTCCATTGAGACAAAGAAAATTGAATCATATAATGCTCCTGTTAAAACTATGTACTTTCTGTTGTTAGGCTCAGTTTCGACCCTTGTATAATACATACTAGCAACCAATAGCTCATAGCAAGCTCTTCCTCCAACCACTTGAGTTAGGCGCTTCTATTTTTGCCTGTTTAACAAAATAAACTAAGGTGGATATGTGTCAAACAAAAGGCCCAGGGAGCCACAACAAATATATTAAAGTCAATCCTTTCATGTATAAGGAAACCTAACAAAGTTAACCAAGACCTACGAAACAAATTAGATGTAAAATCATTCTTTCTAGTCTATGTTATGGCAGATTTAAGACAAGGGTCAAAACTAACCCGGTAACATTAAATATATTAACAGAAGCAAACACAAGAGGGAGTTTAATTGCCCCAAACAAATTCTTAAAAACAACGTATGACATGTAAACTGTCATGGAAGCTGACTGTATTGCAATTCTTTGTCATATAAAATACGATAAGTCCAAGAAACAATGTTCACAGGTAACAAGCATGGCAGAAGCAACGAAATGCAAGATAACAACTGAGTGCAGAAATATTTACATTTAATGGGAACCAATATTTAATTAAAATCAACGTGTCTGCATATGTTTCCCACATTAATTTAACTGTCATTTACACATCGTTTGTGCGTCCTGCGCGCACAGAATTCAACGGACATAGTTTTGAGGAACTACGTTACCCACAATTCCCTTCGTCAGTGGGGACAAGACAAGTGACGTTTTTTCGGCAGCTCCTGAAATAAAGAGGACAGAGGATCTGGTGGTGTTTTAATCCGCAGACGCGCAACGCTGCAGTAGTGTCAGTAGTGACCCGGATTTACGGGGCAAATTACATGGGTTGCTAAAACTTTTACACACTGACATCCACACACAGAGAGAAAGAGCAATGAAACGGGGACGTGCTTGTTTAAATATAGTGTTATTTCTTTTACACACGGTGTCTCTGCAGGATTTTCTCGGAATGTTCGTTTTGGAAACCGAAATGAGGAATAAACGGAATTTTGGATTGTATCAAGGACAAATCAGGAATAACTTGAATATCATGATGTTTAACTAATTCGGACGCAAATACGGCATAATTCAGATGTTCTATCTTGTTTAAAATAATATCGCATTGAAGTTTTTATTCGACTAAATACAGACTATGTTATTAATATAAATCGTATCTTATAGGTTATATAACTTTATGAATTATTCAACTACTCTGCGCATGTACGCACTTTATGTGATGCGCTTTTATTCGTGTATTATTTATAGGGGCACAGAAGATCAGCGCGCGACTGCAGGGTGTCATTGCCACTGTTATAAACGTCTTCACAACGCAGTCAGTTGAGAGTTATGACGATTTATTAAATTGTTATAGTATTTAATGCTCATCTGTTAATTTTATTTTTTTATAACTCCTCTGCAGTGTTCATGACCTTTTGTTAGCCTGAATTTACACTTCAGCGCTTTTTTGAGGCAAACACCCCCTGCCCCACTTACTTTATTATTTTCCGTCGAACTTTTCTTTCTCCTTTCTTTCGTTTATTCCTTCTTTCCTTGTTTTATTTCCCTCTCCTTCCTTACTTATTTCTTTTCTTCTCTATTGCGTTCTTTTATCTTTATTTTTTGCTTTCTTTCCTGCCTTCTATCTCCCATGCTTTATTTATGTTCTTTGATCCTTTCTTCTTTATTTATATTTCCCCGTCCTTCCTTACTTATTTTCACCATTACTTCTTTCCATCTTTCCACATATTTTCTTATTTTTTTTCCCTAGATCTTTTTGTCCCTTATTTACTTTAATTGATCTTTGTTTCCTTCCTTCATTTTTCTATCCTTACCAGCTTTCTTGCCTGGCTTTTCCTTCCTTCTTGGCTCCTTCTGTTCTTCCTTCTTTCCTTCCTTCTGTTCTTCCGTTTTTCCTTCCTTTTGTTCTTCTTTTTTTCCTTAATTCTGTTCTACTTCCTTTATTTCCTCTTTCCTTCTCTTTCTTTACTTCCTTTTCATTCATTTCTCATTTTCATCCTTGGGGTTATCACTGATGAGGATAAGCATCATGGATGGCGGGATGGATCATGACCCTTTCCGAATGATCTCTCGTGTTAGGTTGGATTAATACAGTTTATATAAAATAAACACAGATGCAAAATTCGGTGCATGTGATCAGGTCTCGTTCACACTTTGGGACGTCTCTGTGGTGGAGCTCATCATCATCATCATTGCTGCTCTTACTCCTGCTCCTGTTGTTCAGCATCATGGGCTGCATCCAAAGCCTCAGGTGCAAGCCGAAGAGTTTCCGTGAGAGTGTTGCAGTGTTGGAGGTGAAAACCTCCATCGATCCAAACCCCACCAGCATAGACGAGTCATCCAGTGTAGTGTTACGCTACCGGACACCACATTTCCGTGCCACCGCATGGGTCCTGGTGCCCCCTGTGTCTGCCAAAGAGACTTGGACCATTGGCTGGATCCAGGCGTGTAACCACATGGAGTTCTACAACCGATATGGAGTCGAGGGCTTGTAAGTGACTGCCATTTTTGCTGGGTTTGTTAGTTTTTAATTATGTTATAAATATAAATATACAAACCCAATTCCAAAAAAGTTGGGATAAAGTACAAATTGTAAATAAAAACAGAATGCAATTGCAACAGAATGTGGAAGGTTCAAAATTCCATATTTTATTCAGAACAGAACAAAATTTATCATTTAAAGAGAACAATTAGGTGATTTTAAATTTTGTGAAAACAACATCTCAAAAAGTTGGGACAAGGCCATGTTTACCAATGTGAGACATCTCAAAAAAGTTGGGACAAGGCCATGTTTACCACTGTGAGACATCCCCTTTTCTCTTTACAACAGTCTGTAAACGTCTGGGGACTTAGAAGGCAAGTTGCTCAAGTTGAGGAATAGAAATGTTAACCCATTCTTGTCTAATGTAGTATTCTAGTTGCTCGAATATCTTTGGTCTTTTTTGTTGTATCTTCTGTTTTATGATGCATTAAATGTTTTCTATCTGGACTGCAGTCTGGTCAGTTCAGTACCCAGACCCTTCTTCTACTCAACCTTTATTTATAAAGCACATTCAAAAGAAACTGAAGTTGACCAAAGTGCTTTACACATTAAAATGTCTATCCTAAAATAATTATAATCAATAAATAATAATAATCCATAAAACACTATGACTAAAATACAATGCAACAAATAAATGAGAATACTATGCAAGAAAAACGCAAGATTAAAGGTTTAAATTAAAACTTTGCCAGATCTCCACATTAAACTTGCTTAAAAACCTGAAAAAGTGTCTTTAATGAAGATTTAAAGATCTCGAGTGAACCAGCAGAACGGATATGCCAGGGCAGGTTATTTCAGAGTCAAGGGGCAGCTGCCGCAAATGCTCGGTTGCCTTTGGTTTTTAGATTTATTTTGGGGCGACAGCTTATTGGCTGATCTGGTAGGATTGTGGATGTGTATGAGCTCTGAGAGATATTTGGGGTAAGCAATTTAAGGCTTTAAAAACAAATAAAAGGATTTTAAAATCAATTCTAAAAGCCACAGAAAGCCAATGCAGTGGGGCCAGAATTTGGAAACGTGATCACGCTTGCATTTTTTTCAGTTACAAGATAAGCTGGCAAATTCTGTACTAATTGCAGTCAGGGTAAAAGTGAATGATTAACACTATAATAGAGCAAATTTCAGTAAACCATAATCATGTACTGATAAAAGCATGGATACAGTATCTAGATCTTTATGTGACAAATAGCCCTTAACCCTTGATGAAACTCAATTGATAACTTTTTCTCACGGCTGAGCTAACCTGATGATCAAATTTAAACTTATAATCAAATACTACTCTGAGATTTTTAAGCAGCCATGATGCAGTATGTGGTTTGGCATTGTCATGTTGGAAAATGCAAGGTCTTCCCTGAATGAGACGTCATATGGATGGGAGCATATGTTGCTCTAGAAACTGGATATATCTTTCAGCCATAATGTGTAATGTGTAAGCTGCCCATGCTACACACATTACTGCAACCCTATACCATCAGAGATGCAGGCTTCTGAACTGAGTGCTGATAACAACTTTGGTCATCATTCTTCTCTTTAGTCCAAATGACATCTTGTCCCTGTTTCCGTAAAGAACTTAAAATTTCGATTCATCTGACCACAAAACAGTTTTCTAATTTGCCACAGTCCATTTTAAATGAGCCTTGGCACAGAGAAGACGTCTGCGCTTCTGGCTCTTGCTTAGATACTGCTTTGTTTTTAAACTATAGAGCTTAAGCTGGCAACAGCGGATGGCACAGCGAATTGTGTTTAGATAATGTTCTCTGGAAAAATTCCTGTGCCCATTTTGTGATTTCAAATACAGAAACATGCTTGTATGTGATGCATGGCTGTCAAAGGGTTTGAAGATCACGGGCACCCAGTATGGTTTTCCACCCTTAGCCCTTATGCACTGATATTGCTTTACTGTGTGTCAGTGCAGAATTAGGGAGATTGGTCATCTTCTTCCCATCTGCAACTCTAAGATGCTCTTTTTATACCCAGTCATGTTAATGACCTATTGCCAACTGGTCATCCAGCTGTTCCATTAACTTTTCCAGCCTTTTATTGCCCTGTCCTGACTTTTTTTGAAATTTTAAAATGTCTTACTTTTGTCATTTGATATTTTGTCTATGTTCTACTGTGAATACAATATCACTTTTTGAAATTTGTACATTATTGCATTCCATTTTTATTTACAGTTAGTACTTTTGCCTTACCTTTTGTGGAATCGGGTTTGTACAGTATGAAATTAAATATGGAAAGTTTAAGAGTAGCTTTTTTAAAAGTAGTAAAAAGTAAAAAAGGGCCAAATGGTAAAGGAGAATAATCCTTCTGGTTTCCAGATAAAAATGTGTCCTACCTCATGCTATCTTTGAAAAACTTCATGAATTTTATAATGTGTTTTTTATTTATTTTCTGCAAATATGGTAAATAAATCCTTCAAAATATGTTTATGAAAATTTAATGTTTTGTTGCCATTGGTGGAACTGAGCATGTATTAACTGTGCCAGGGGGCCTTAGTCACCAGAGAGGCCATTTTGTAGTCATGGTAAGGATAACATGGAACTGGAATCAGAATTTCCTTTGGATTGGATTTGTAGATCAGAGATCTGAAAATGGCTGTGCACCAACGCTTCCTATTAAACCTGATAAAGTTAGGGTGGTTCTGCAGAGAAGAATAGAAAAAAATGTTCAAAACTTCTTCCAAGGTGCTTCAACAAAGTATTTAGCAAATATTTTGGCATGTCCCTGAAGAGGTGATGAATGTTCTCCTGAAGGATATCCTCCCAGAATTGGATAATACATCAGTCAAATCTTTGACAGTCTGTGGTGCAATGTGATGTCGGTGGATGGAACAAGGCATGATGTCCCAGATGTGCTTAATTGGATTCAGGTCTGTGGAACAGGCAGGCCGGTCATGCAGGAACTTCTGACACATTACATCTGATTGAGGCCTAGCATTGTCATGCATCAGAAGAAACCCAGGGCTCATTGCTCCAGCCTTTCTCAAAATAGGTCTGAGGATCTTATCCTAGTACCCAATGGCAGTCAGGGTACCTCTGGCTAGCACATAAAGGGCTGTGAGGCCTCTGAAGAAATGCATCCCCACACCATTACTGACCCACCTCAAAACAATTCATGCTGGGGGATGCTGCAGGCAGCAGAACATTCTCTATGGCGTCTCCCGTCTCTGTCACACGTGCACATTGTGAACTTGATCTCATCCATGAAAAGCACAGGGTGCCAAATCTGCCAATCTTGGTGTTCTCTGGCAGATTCCAATCAACCTGCATGTTGTCTGTAAGCACAAGCCCACTTTTGGATGTCGGGCCCTCATCCCGGCCTCATGTAGTCTGTTTCTGACGGTTTGATCAGAAACTTGCATATTAGTGGCCTGCTGAAGGCCATTTCACAAAGCTCTGATAGTGCCCTCCTGTTCCTCTTTGCAAAAAGCCGAAGGTAGTGGTCCTGCTGCTGCCATGTCTGCTGGAGTACTGACCTGTCTTATGGTATCTCCTCCATGCCCTGTGCACTGTGCTGACAGACACAGCAAACCTTCTTGCCACAGCTTGCATTGATGTTCCATCCTAGATGAGCTGCACTACCTAAACAACAGCTGTGGTGCACTGACAAAAAGCAAAAGAGAGTACATGCATTTCAGAATACATTGCACCACATACTGTCCAGGAGTTGACTGATAACTTAATCCAGTTCTGGGAGGAAGTCTACTCCTTTATAGGGGTTGTCTTACTGTCTTTCATTTCTACTGTTGTCTGTTCCATTTGCACAACAGTAGGTGAAATTGATTCACAATCAGTGTTTCTTTATATCTGGACATATTAATTTCACTGAAGTATGTGATGTATCAAGAGCCACTGTATCCAGGGTAATGTCAGCATACCACCAAGAAGGACGAACCACATCCAACAGGATTAACTGTGGACACAAGAGGAAGCTGTCTGAAAGGGCTGTTCGGGTGCTAACCCGGATTGTATCCAAAAAACATAAAACCACGGCTGCCCAAATCACGGGAGAATTAAATGTACACCTCAACTCTCCCGTTTCCACCAGAACTGTCCGTCGGGAGCTCCACAGGGTCAATATACACGGCCGGGCTGCTATAGCCAAATCTTTGGTCACTCGTGCCAATGCCAAACGTCGGTTTCAATGGTTCAAGGAGCACAAATCTTGGGCTGTGGACAATGTGAAACATGTATTGTTCTCTGATGAGTCACCTTTACTGTTTTTTTCCGACATCCGGAAGAGTTACGGTGTGCATAAGCCCCAAAGAAGAGTACCACCCAGACTGTTGCATGCCCAGAGTGAAGCATGGGGGTGGATCAGTGATGGTTTGGGCTGCCATATTATGGCATTTCCTTGGCCCAGTACTTGTGCTAGATGGATGTGTCACTGCCAACCATACCGAACCTAGAGGACCATGTGCATCCAATGGTTCAAACATTGTATTCTGAAGGCGGTGCCGTATATCAGGATGACAATGCACCAATACACAGCAACATGTTTTATGAACATGAAAGTGAAGTTGAACATCTCTCATGGCCTGCACAGTCACCAGATCTAAATATAATTGAGCTACTTTGGGGTGTTTTGGAGGAGCAAGTCAGGAAATGTTTTCCTGTACACACACACACAATGAAGTTAAATGATAGTTTTCTATATACAATGATATCTGGGACTCACAAATAAAGAGGGTGTCCCGGATGTCTGTAAAGTTTGGGTTTAATGTGGTCCTTTGCACATTTTTACTGACCTGCCAAAAATTACCCACGATAAACACTACACACCGTGACCCATTCCCCTTTAATAGACGTGTTTTCCCTATCATACTGTTGTACCCATATACAGTACAGCAATTCATACCAACAGTCAAAATGTCATATTCTAAAGCTGATCACACACAAAGAGTGAACCATTAGACACGTGGGAATTAGAAAGAGAACATCATAAGTCTCACTGGACGAGGGAATGTTCTCAGCACTGTAAATATATAAATAATTTGAATTAAGACTTCATTCAATATGTAAATATGCAGTAATTTAATTAATATAAATGTTTATTTTACACATACAAACCTGTGACTAAAAAAGTTGGGATAAAATACAAACTGTTAATAAAAATGGAATGCAATAATTTACAAATAATTTAAAGCAACATCTCAAAAAAGTTGGGACAGGGCAATAAGAGGTTGGAAAAGTTAAAGGTACAAAAAAGGTAACAGCTGGAGAACCAAATTGCAACTAATTCGGTCAATTGGCAATAGGTAATTGGGTATAAAAAAGACATCTTGGAGTGGCAGCCGCTTTCATAAGTAAAGATGCGAGGAGGATCACCAATTTCCCTAATTATGCTCCAACAAATAGGGGAGCGATATCAGAAAGGAGTTCGACATACTGGTTTTCAGTGATCTTCGGGCCCTTGGATGCCATATCTGAACAAAATCCAGAAGCTCAGACATCTTCTCTGGGCCAAGGCTCATTTAAAATGGACTGTGGCAAAGCAGAAAACTGTTCTGTGGTCAGACAAATCAAAATTTTTAATTCTTTATAGAAATCAGAGACGCCGTGTCATTCGGACTAAAGGACGACCCAAGTTATCAGTGCTCGGTGCAGAAGCCTGCATCTCTGATGGTATGGGGTTGCATTAGTGCGTGTGGCATGAGCAGCTTACACATATAGGACACCATCAATGCTGAAAAGTATATCCAGGTTCTAGAGCAACATGTGCTCCCATCCAGATGACGTCTCTTTCAGGGAAGACCTTGCACTTTCCAACATGACAATGCCAAACCACATACTGCGTAAATTACAGCATCATGGCTGTGTAGAAGAAGGGTCCGGGTACTAAACTGGCCAGCCTGCAGTCCAGGTAGAAAACATTTGGCGCATCATAAAACAAGATACGTCAAATAAAGTTGAGCAACTAGAATCCTACATTAGACAAGAATGACGTTAACGTTCCTATCTCAACTTGAGCAACTTGTCTCCTCAGTTTCCAGTCGTTCTATTCTGAATAAAATGTATAATTTTGCAACTTGTCTCCACGGTTCCCAGTCTTTCTATTCTGAATAAAATGTATAATTTTGAAACTTCCACATCATTACATTCCAGTTTTATTTACAATTGAACTTTGTCACAACTTTTTTGTAATTGGGTTTGTAATTAGGACACAAACAGATTTCAGAATATAGCCACTCCTTCAAATGATTTATGAGTAAATATGCTTACACTCTGTGGCCATATATTTGTGGACACCTGAAAATCACACCTCCTGTTGATGTTTAAACTCCATTCATCTTTCAAAACATGCTATTCCAACACAAGCATGTTAGTTATATAAGGCACTGATGTTGGTTGAAGACGTCTAGGCTTTGAGCATAATTCCACTTTATTTTAAAGGTGTTTCTGAGTGTCTGCTAGTTTTTGTTTGCAGTGTTCTGTATAGCCTGCCAGAGGCAAGGAGCAGAAAGTACATCCTCTGTTGGGCCTTTTTGAGTACGGAGCTGATGTTGATTACTGTCTTAAAGCACTTTTGTAAGTCGCTCTGGACAAGGGCGTCTGCTAAATACTGCAAATGTAAATGTTGAGCTCCCATTTCATGTCCTGAGAGATGATAGTTCTCAGTATCTTGATTGTCTTTACAATCATCACAGGTTTGTTTTTTAAATTGAGATGTAGCGGTGGTAAGGGATGTTTCCTGAAGTCCACTCTCATCTGCACAGACTTGAGCGTGTTCAGCTCCAGATTGAACTGCCTGCACTAGCCGTTCAACCTCCTCCCGCTATGTAGACTTATTACTAGTATAAGACAGATGACTGTTGTATCCTCTGCAAACTTACGTTTTTCAGTTAGATCATTTGATGTGCAGTTTTTACTCTAGAGGAGAAGAGCAGTGGGGCAGGACACATAGCTGTGGAGCTCCAGTGATGATTGACTATATATCTGAAGTGGTTATCACAAGCCTCACTTGCTTTGTTCTGCCTGTTTTATGTTCTTGAAAAACGGAATGCTAGCATAAGTCAATAGGCAGTCAAGCTGTTGTAGGAGGTAGTGCAGTATCATGTTGACTGCATCACCACTAACCTGTTTGTAAGGTAAGCAAACTGCAAGGGGACTGGCAAAGTTCCATATAAACAATGCATGATGATGGTTTGTAAAGTACAAAGGCTGATGGTTTCTCACCTCACCAGACAAACTAATTTCTCACAAAGTAGTAAATGAATTATATTAATAAAATTAATAATAAATTCATTATAATAAATCATTTGCGTGAAGATACAAGACACACACATGACCCCGTTTCTTGAAGAAACTCTTTTGACTGCATTACCAGCAAGCAGACTGCACAGTCATGGGATGCACAGATGTTGCTGTAACTTTTGTCTCAGACAAGTCATCGCGATTTACATCTTTAACAGCAAACTGGTACTGAATTTGTAAAGAAACTACAGGATGGACCTTGAAATACACTTGAACACTGCAAATAGACCCGTTATTCCACAATATCCTTTTTATTTCACTCCAACACTATATAAATATGTATTCAGAGCCTGCTGCTGAAAAAATCTATAAACCTGGTGATAAACCTGAAATTAAAGTATGTTTCTCATGATCTTGTATTGCACAAACATATAAGCATTATTGTATTCTGAAAAAAATGCAGGGGGTTTCATATGCAGTGCCTAGCGTTCCCAGAAGATAGCACTAGCTTGGGTTACAGCAAACTTTCCAAAAAGTCACATATCCGTTTCGGAAAGTGAGAACATTCAGGCCCCAGAGAACTGAGACTTTTAAGTCTCATGATAAGACAAGGAACCCAGTCAACAGATGATAATGTACATATATTTCCTAGCCAGTTCTTTATACCTTCAATTGTTTCACACACAATTCATCTAGAGGTCACCAAAGAATCTAGCTGTGTTCAAGACACCTTAGTTTACACACACATAACACATAACATTTCATTCTTATGTAGAGAACATAAGAGTGTTCAGAAATAAATAAAAGTGAAAAAATAGGTCAAAATAATCTCGGTCTACTCCAGGGGAGCCATATTGTGACTCACTGCACTATGACTCCAACTTCTTAAGAAACTAGGATATAGTAATAAAATAATTTCACTGTGCAGTACATTACATTAAATATAACAAATAATGGCATCTATTTTATTGTATTCTTTATTGTGGGGAAAGAAAAATTGCACTGATTACAGAGGTCTGAATGCGATACCATTGAGTTCAAATGCTCACTTCCCTGTGTGCCAGAGAAAACATATGGACAATTGTCAGTACACCAGTGTAAGCTCCATAAAACTATGTTATGTTCTGAGTTATAGCCTGAATATAAACTGAACCAAAGTAGGGACAGTTACAGGGGTTAGACAATAAAACTGAAACACCTGGTTTTAGACCACAATAATTTATTAGTATGCAGCCAATACAGCATCAATTCGTCTTGGGAATGACACATACAAGTCTTGCACAGTTGTCAGAGGGATTCCAAGCCATTCTTCTTGCAGGATAGTGTCCAGGTCTCTACATGATGCTGGTGGAGGAAAACGTTTCCTGATTTGCTCCTCCAAAGCACGCCAAAGTGGCTCTTGATACATCACAAAGACTTGCTGTTTTGGTCACAGATGTGCCAGCAAGACATG
>JAOUQT010318826.1:0-14332 GCA_025769995.1 Xyliphius kryptos | reverse complement strand
TGAACCGTGTCGATATCTCGAAAAATGAGGGCTGTGGCCTCCGGCAAACTTTGTAAATAAAGGATAAAGTTGACCCGGGGAAGATCAATATGTGTCGCGCCGCGCCACATATAATTAAGGGCCTTGCTTATTGGTAATGCCAATGGACCTGAGATTTGAACCCCTTTAGATTAATGGTAATGACTAAATGAATAAATAATTAAAGCAAATCTAAACACTGAAACAGTAAGCTATAAAATAAGTTTTGACCTAAAAAAAAATTAGTGATTTCTTGAAGATAACGTGTGGCGAAATGTATCACGATTCTGTTTTTGGCCACTTAATAACCCTGCAAGAATATAACTGGCTGTACAGGAAGCCATTTCTATTTAGATCACTTAAAATATCTGGAAATAAACAAGTGGCACTAATGGTTGCTCTAAAAATACCATAGCTAAGTAATTGATAACCAATAAATAATAAAAAAAAAAATCCTGAACTGGTATCATAGCAATAAGTTTCTTGATGGTTGTGATTTTTATTTGTTTTATTTCTTTCCCTGCAGACTCCAAAAACCAAGGCCACAGTTTTCAAGTTGTGCAGCCTCTGCCTCTACCTACCGCAGGACCAGCTGACCTGTTGGGGGGTTGGAGATGTTGAAGACCACTTGCGCCCATACATGCCAGACTAGCAGAGAAGTAGGAGATTCCTCTCACGGCCACTGAAGCAAGTTGACCTCATACCATCCCTCAGTCAAAAAAATTGAACTTGTGTGTGGACCTCTCTCCTTTTTTGTTAACCACTCATTTTCATTCTAAAGTTCATTTTAGTTTCTCCCTCCTTCCAACTGGGTTTTGGTTCGGTTCACCCATTTTTCCCACCCCTTAACCTGTCTGCCTTTGTTTGAACTTGCACGAACATTGTTTTGAGTGGTTGTTCTCTTGGAGCAGCACTGTCAACACCACCTGTCTCAGAAGGAACTCTCTCAATTGTGGGGGAAATGCCAAAATCAAACCATTGTCTGGGCTTCCTTAAATCTGGGGCTCTTGCGTTGGACTGGTTCTGTTCTCTGTGTCACGAGTGGATTAGTTGACGTGTAATTCAAGGGGAGAAGGATAGGTTTAAGAATACAGACAATCAGTGATGGAATTAAACAGCCTTCATAGTTAAAACAAAAAGGCTCATTTAAATAGGTGAACAACACTTGGCAAATTTTCTTTGGGGTAGACAATGCTTCTCTTTCAACTGCCTGGGTTTTGATGGACATTTTATTTTCAATGTCATTTTTTTTGCCTATATGTTCCTTCATGTTTTGATTTTACGTTGGTAAGTTTTTAAATAGTGAATTCCTGATGGGTTGGAGATTCAAAATGTACATTTATCTGAAGCTACGGACATTAATAATAGAGTTCTGAATTTGGGCGGGTGGAGGATTTTGGATGATTGTATTTTGAAAATCAATTGCTACCAGTTCATTCATTCATGCTACTGATTCCTGATTTTAGCCGTCGGATGTTCAAGGAGCAACTAATGCTTACTTTCATTTACCTAACAAAAAGTTCTCGTGGAAGAAAACGTTCATGCATTTTTAAATCTGATTTGCTTTGTTGACAAAACCCCCTTTTGAGTACTAATATTCAGAGCTCAGATCGTGGTATCTGTAGGCCAGCTTTGTTGGGTAATAAAGTATAAAAACCTTTCTCTTTATTGTAACGTCATGTGTTGATGATTCAATGCTGGACTTGACATTTTAATAACTACACACACCTTAATTGAAAATGACTACTTTTATTACAGTTTAGAGAACAAAACATCTCATTACAATGTGATTTAGCTGCCGAGGTGCTTGGTGTGTCGTCCCTGAGCGATCATTTTGCCGTTAGCTTTGTTTATCAGATCCACGGTAGTGAAGGCCAGAGTCCGTCCTTGTTTTAAAACCTGTGCAGTGATCAAAACTTCTTCTCCGATCTTGGCTGCATTCATGTACCTGTAGACAACCCAAGATTTACCAATTTACATTGAATCCTGATACATTCTTACTACAGTTTACAAATCGTTCCCAATTTTGACTTAATTGATAATTTGGGTGGTACCAAATCAAAAGAAAAGACTAGTACAAAATAAATACTAGTACAAGTATATACTAGTACATTTATCTTAATCTTTAGAATTGGCTGCAGCACTATGTTCGATATGTTGAATGGGCACGGTGGCTTAGGCGTTTGCACGTTCACCTCTGTGCTGGGGGTTCATGGTTCAAATCCCAATCCCGGTGGAGTTTCCATGTTCTCGTGTCTCGGTTTTCTCCCACAGTCCAAAAACATGGATTCAAGGTAAATTGACTGCTCTAAGTTGCCCCATATAGTCTGTGTGTGAGTGTGTGCCCGACAACAGAATGGCACCCTGTCCTGGGTATATTTTGCCAGCGTCTGAAACATTTTTCCCTTCCCTTATTGGGCATGGGGACCGTGACCTTAATAAAATATTATGTGGAAGTTAATGAATGTTTGAAAACAAAGAAACTTTAATGGTTTCTCATTTCCAAATACTAATAAACAGGATCAGATCATGTTAGTTGGTGCTCCCAAAGAAATATGTTTCCCTAAAGTACCACAGGCTACAGTAATCCCAATTGTTAGTGTAATTCTGCATGATGCTATTACAGTCCGGTTGCTATTGCAGCTCTACTCACGTGATGTTCATGTCGACACTGACTCCAGGCGCTCCTCTCTCAGTGTAGATCAGTGCTGTAGTGGAAATCACATCCACCAGTGTGGCAGTCAGTCCTCCATGTAGAGTTCCTCCTTTGTTTGTGTGCTCTTCTTCCACCTTCATCTCACACACCACCTTCCCTGGAGTGGCTGATACCAGCTGCACCTGTTTCACAGGATTACATAAGTGTATATGATAAGTTAAGACATACTCTTATTGTCCCACCATTAGGAAATTCACATTCCCAGCAGCAGCGTGACAGAACGATATCAGGTTCTAGTCTGTTGCCTTCATGTAAAAGGTGGTGTTTACAACATACTGCAATTACAATCCATGATAGATAAGGATTGCTCATGAAATCAATGTAATAATTTGGTTATTAATGTTCATTAAATTTTAACAAATGGGGGGGCATGGTGCCTTATTGGTTAGCAAGTTTGCCTCTCGGTACTGGGGATTACCGGTTCGAATCTCGGTCTGGGTGAAGTTCCCATGGTTTCATGGTCCTAGGTTTCCCCTGGGTTCTCCGGTTTCCTCCGACAGTCCAAAAACATGGATTCAAGGTAAATTGACTGATCCAAATTGCCCCATAAGGTTTGTGTCCCCAGTAATAGATTGGTGTTCTGTCCTGGGTATATTTTCCCAGTGCCCAAACCGCTGTGGTTCCCCCCGCGACCCTACTAGAGGATTGAACGAAAGATAATTGAATGCATGCAAAAAAAATCTTGGTGAAACAGTAAAGAGCCACATAGCACTCCGCTCCAGTCCAAAATCCTGCTTTGTAATACATTAATACATAGAATAAATACATTATGTTTACATATAGTCATTTAGCAGATGCTTTTCTCCAAAACGACTTACAAATGAGAGCACTTTTGGAAAAAACAGCTACACTGTAGAATCATTAAGCCTGAGCATTACTCAATCTGGTGGCCTTATATTTAAAATAAGTGTCTGTGGGACGACATGAGAATTTCTGGTAGGAGACCCAATCTGGACCCCGTGTCTGCATGGATTTCCTCTGGGTTCTCCAGTTTTGGTTTCCCACATTCTAAAAAAAATGGATTCAAGGTAAATTTGATGCTCTAAATTGCCCATATAGTGTGTATGTGTGGCTGTGTGAGTAAGTGATCGATTGCAGCCTGTCCTGGGTGTATCTGCCTAGCGCCCGACAATGTTCTCCCCTGGGTGGGCAGGGGGAACCCCCCCCCCCCCCCGCAACCCTATAAAAGATTAAGCGGAAGATAATGAAAGAATGTGTAAGAGCCTAGTTGTAGTGTTCGTATCCTCGATTGTGAGTGTCTTACTATTTAGTGCACTACTGTCTCACCATTTGGGTTTGTAAAGTGAGGTAAAATATTACAGAACGAGTTTAGTTTTCATTTGTAGGATTTTAACTACATTACCTTTATACTCGTTCACTTATAGACATGAACGGTCATGTTCTGTGAACTATGTTTTCGCGTGTTATTGTTATGTAGCGAATGTTTGTTATACACCGGCCGCCATTTTTGATCAAAACACAAACGCCAAAGCTGTACATACATCACTGTTACACTACACTAATAAAAATGTCGATTATTAAGAGCCTCAAGGTTGTCTAAAGGAGAGACAATCTCACACTAACCTTGTTTAAAACCCGGTCAAACCCCGGCGACTCCAGCATAACCCGCATCACCTGTTTAAGGGAATTTAATGACAGAGAAACCATCGTAAAATCTCCCGCAACTTCAATAACCTTCAAACTACAGCTTTCTGCGTTTATCTGCTATACTTCTTTGGCTTTGAAGCGCAAATACAACTTAAAACGAAGTGTTACTGCCTCATGCAGGGTTGGAGAGCAGCATAGACAATTGCTGCGTCCGAATTTGCCTACTAAACTGTAAGTACTACATTTCATTTGGTAAGTACAAGTAAAGTAAAGCAGGAGACCGTTAGAAGGTATATAATAACCCTACAACCTCAGACGCTTTACAGTACATTAAATAAGATTTAATTTGATATAATAGTTTGGGTCAGAACACAGAGTTGATCAATATACAGCAACCATGGACTGATAAAGCAATAAGTTATAAAACGGGGTGCATTATTGTGAATAAATCACAGGAAAGAGGTGTTGTTAGGCATGAAGCGGCGTACAGCTACCACTTTCCCGTGATTTATTCACACTAATGCACAACCTGGAGCTGCTTTTATAGAATGGTTGCAAACACACTACAATCAAAAACATAAGGTTTAATTCATAAATGCGTTTATTGAAAGCAAAATCATTGTTTTTCGGCGGCGTAATGTAATCCTTCTGTTATAAAAACGCTGACTGCTGAGTAACAAAGACCCATGCCCATCCATGTTTTCCGATTGTTGGAGGAAACTGGGAAATGGGGAGAAAATGGAAGCTCCACCCAGATTACAGGACTGGCTGCTATTTTTTATTTCACACACCACACACACACACACCATAGATGTAGCATGAGGCGGTGTCTACGACCCACAGAAGTTGCTCAGGTAGTGCAGCTTATTCAGGATGGCTCATCAATGCCAGCTGTGGCAGCAAGATGGTTTGATGTGTCTGTCAGCACAGTGTCCAGAGCATGGAGCAGACCAGGAGCATACCTCATTTGAACTTGTCTTAAGGAATTTCCACTGAAGTGGGATCAGCCGGCCATTTGATTTTCCACTTTGATTTCGAGTATGATTCCAAATCCACACCTCCATGGGATAGTCATTTTGATGCACATTTTGATCATTGTTATGTTATTTTGTTCTCAACGCATTCCATAATCTACTAGATTTTCAACTGAAATATTTTATTCATTGAGATCTAGGATGTATAATTTTAGTGTTCCCCTAATTTTTTAAAGCAGTGTATATAGCCAGTTCTGTAAAAAGTGTTCAAGTGCGATATAAATATTTTTAAATGTGTTTTTTATACAATGTAACTGCTATTTTTTGTGCTTATGACAATTGTCATAAGTTAATTATGACAATTAACTCTTCAGGCTTGACTCCAGTGTACTGTACCGTGTGTATATTGGGCTGTAGGTGGCGGTAAAGTTCTTTTTAATGAGCGTTTGACAGTAAAAAGAAGAAGAAGGAAAAAAAACACAAACCCGTAAAAAGGACTAGAGACAACAAATTTCAACTATCATCTAAAAAACCGGTAAGAGAAAAACAGGTCTAATGAACTCGTGTTTCTTAGCGAGTTTGTTATATTATGTTAATTTGACGTGCTGCGGATCAACAGCAGTAGCTTAGCCGCATGTTGCTAAGAGAGATCTGCAACATAAACCTGTAAGCGATTTCCTTATTGCACTGGCTGATTCTCTGAATCCTTCACGGTAATGAGAGTAATTTATAACGTATTTACTTATTACTCTAAGACATGTGCGAAAAACACCGGTTCTCATAACCGAATGATGTGACAGGTCTTGTGGAAATGTGTTCTAAATGGCTGTAATGCACTTGTTTCTTTAAGATCTAAATGCAAACGTCGTGCTCTCTGTGTTTTGGGGGAATTATTGCCTTCACTTTAATAACGCAGATTTTATTGATTATATATTGTGTTAGTGGAAATCGTGGCAGTTCAGTTTGAATAGCCTTCGAATTCACTTTGAAGAAGAATTGGTTCATTATAATACACTGAAGATAAGATAGAATTTTATTGATCCCTTCAGGAGGATTCCTTTAAGGAAATTAAGAAACAAGTAGCAAAGTAACTAAAAATAGAGGTATAAATATGTATACATTATTATAAAAACAATAAGTAAGCTGTCGATTTGGCCTACTTAAACACAGAGGAATTTGGCCTCTACATTTAACTTAACTTAACATCCATGCAGTAAAACACACAAAATTACACACACTGTGAATGACGTGTGCCCTGTACATGGCTCAAGAGCACTTTAGCCATAACACTTGGTGGGACCGGGAATCGAACCTATGACCTTCAGATCGCATGGCTGGTTCCTTAAACACAAGCTCACAACTGCCCCTTTGATATTTTATTATATAAGATGCAAATCTTATTATTTTTCATAATTCTCCACTTCAGGTGGTTTACCCTTTTATTTTTTCGGGGGTTGCCACAGAAATTAACTTGCATATTAGACTTTGCCAAGTGTTTTACACCAGATGCCTTTCCTGACACAACCTTCATCCTCTGCCGGGCTTGGGACACACATACTATTGAGACAATTCACCTTAAATCCATGTTGGGGAAATGGAAACCCGGGGGAAATCCATGTGGACACAGGGGAGAACATGGATACTCCACCCAGTTTGGGATTTGAATTGGCAATTCCCAGGGCTGAGAGGCAAACATGCTAACCACTAAGCCGCTGTGCTGTCCTTATGTTTTAAAAAAAATCTATTTAAAAATCTGTAGAAAATGATGTGATTGCACTTTAATACAGTTATTGCACATAGTCTTGTTTATGTTATTATTTTAATGGTTAGGCTACTGCCCTATCTCATCCGTTGTCGTCCAGTTATTCCTTCTCCCAGAAAGCAATTGTACAGTCTGATGGCATGAGGGACAAAACTCTTCTGGTTGTTGATGACTGTGTGCATGACAAATACCGTCAGTGTGCTATACAAAAATCATGTTCTGTTTTATTCCAGCATTACTCTAAGCTTTTTAGGAAGTGAACTCAGTCATGCTGGAATAAAACAGAACTTAGGTTTCTACAGTTTAAACATACAGTTGTTTGAAGTAACATGTGTCATGTGTCAAAACATCAACAACACCAACTGAGTGTTCCATTCATCAAGCAGAATTCATAGAGAGTTTACTTTCCTGATCACCATGGGGTCTGAAAGCTTTTTGCCACTTGGCTGCCTGTTTTTGAATTTCTCTTCCATTTTCAAATCATGTTTTAAAACCTGTTGTTTTTATGTGCTTTCTTGTTTTTATTGTTGTTTCATGTTATTTGTATATATATTTTTAGTACATATTTAGTATATATATATATATGTGTGTGTGTGTGTGTGTGTGTGTGTGTGTGTGTGTGTGTCATTTTCCATGTACAGTGATCTTTAGAGTCTTGAAATGTGCCTATAAGTCCAATGTATTCGTATTATTACTATTATTATTATTAGGGGTTCAAGCATGAAGATTTTTAATCTTCTTATTAGACTGTAAGTCCTACAGAAAGCAAACTTGAAGAGAAGGTGCAGCTGGTATGCAAAATTTGAGAAAGCTACTTTCATGAACTAGTCCTAGGTTCAACTAAGCCACCGTGTAAGTGGCTTTATAATGCAACAAAACGCATTTAGGCTCCTATCTTCTACCCAGAATTGTTTTTAGATATTTTTAGGTTCCTAATTAAAATATAAACTTACATTTGTGGCAAATATTCTTTACATCTTAAATAGCCTGAATGATGCTATTTGTGTTTTATTTGCTCGCATCATCTAAGTGGTAAATTAACACAGGCTGGCTCGGTGTAATCATGGGGAAAGCAGCATCCCACCTGTTCAAGCAGACTTGCCATGATGATTGCCAAGGAACCCTGGTTTCTTCCCCCGAGTACAACAGTGAGGATGGAAAGTCTGGTGGTGGCGATGTTTCTCAGTTTCCCTATGTTGAGTTCACTGGCAGGGACAGTGTCACCTGCCCAACATGCCAAGGCACTGGAAGGATCCCGAGAGGTATACTGGCTATTTATTACACTTTGCTTAAAGTCTAAATAGTGATTTCCTTTAAGGTTTACTATAATGACATATATGTTACATCAGTTGTGTACTTTGACATGGATTTGAAGTGACATTACTCTTTTCTTCCAGGTCAGGAGAATCAGCTAGTGGCATTAATTCCATACAGTGATCAGAGACTGAGGCCCAGGAGAACGTAAGATCTTTCATACCCTTTCCAGCTTTTCATTTTTCTGCATTAAAAACTACAACTTTAGTATAGCTTTCCTTGAGCTTTTTAAAGTAGGCAATGAGTATAAGAATAAACAATAAAACAGTAATAATTCCTTTAAGAATTATTCATTAAGGAAAATAATCAAGTTTACATATACACTGTGTTCCAAAAGGCTTTGATCAACAGCCTGCTCAGGCTGAAAATGTCTGATGTTTTAGGTTTTGTAACCTAGGAATTCCGCAGGAAGAGGAGGCTTAATAACCTAAAAATGTGTTTGTTTTACAGAAAGTTGTACGTTACCGCATCAGTCATTGCATGTCTGCTGCTTTCTGGGCTGGCAGTGTTCTTTCTTTTCCCGCGTTCTATCGATGTGAACTATGTGGGAGTGAAGTCAGTTTATGTCACTTACGACAGAGAAAAGCGCAGCGTCTATCTCAACATCACAGTAAGAACCTGTTATTCATGCACATTAAACTCTGCAAATAAATGTTTCTCCTGTATAACATTCTTATTAATCTTTCACAGACCACTCTTAATATCACCAACAATAACTATTACTCAGTGGATGTTGCCAACATCACAGCTCAGGTGCAGTTCTCCAAGACTGTGATTGGAAGAACCAGGGTTAACAATGTTACCACAATCGGCCCTCTGGACATGAAGCAGGTAATTTTCCTTTTTGGAGAACAGGCTTTAGGGTTGTAATAATTAGCAAACAGCCTTTTTGTTTGTGTTTGTGGCCTTGGATTATAGGCTTAGCAGTGTTTGCTTGGATCAGTCGATTAGTGCTATAACATTTGAGTCATGTTTGCAATTAAAGTAATGCAACCAACTAGATCAGTTGCACCTTTGGTGCAGAAGAGACCTGCATAGACGTTTCTTGCCTCTGCAACACTCACCTTAATTGGCTGTACATGGCATCATTATTACAGACGACTGCCGTTCCTCCACACGCACACGGATTTCTGACACTGGTTTGAAGTTAAATGCTATATATTATTTATCTTTCAGTGATTACTGGTATAAAAACATGTTATGCCTGGGTATTTCAAACCTGGAGCCTAAGGGGAGTAAATTAGGCCATGCTTTGTTGCATGCTTTCTTCCCTGTCAATCACAGCCACACAGGCCAGTCATGGGTTGACAGAAGTGGACAGCAATGCTTTCTTCCAAGTGCATTACAGTGTCTCCTGGGCACAGGTCCTAAAAGAGATTGTCTGGTTCTATGTGGTTTGGAGAAAGCATGGAAAGCAATAGTCCTGCTGCGTTTGAATGCAATATGGTATAGATGTTTTTAAAAAGAAATCCATTTTAAAAACAGTTTTTAAAATAAAATCCATTTTATTTGCAGCCCCATTCATGCAGTGGGATGGGTAAAAACATTCCTGATGTAATGTTAAGAGTTATAGAAATATATTTAATGTTGGTGAATGACCTTGGTCTTTTTTTGTTTGTTTTTCAGATTAATTATATGGTTGCAACTACTATAGCTGATGAAATGAGTTACATGTAGTAAGTGTGCTTCTCTGTTTTTAAGATGAAGACATTGTTAACCAAATTAAACTAAATACTACTGGTTTATTTTTCAGTGACTTCTGTACCCTGCCGTCTATTAAAGTGCACAACATTGTGGTCATGATGCAGTAAGTGTTTCACATAAAAGAACTGTATATTACAAGTTTTTTTTAAGCAGTAAATCCAGGTCTCGTTTTATTCCATGTCCAGACCTTTGCACGCCCCAAGTAAAATTCCAAGATTCAAAATTACATTAACACATGCTGTATAGCAGGGATTCCCAACCTGGTCCAAGGGGGTGGGGTGGGGAGCAGACATCACATGGGGTGTGCACTTTATCTGCTCAGGGCAGCTATGTGTTTTCAGGCTGTTAGTTCACGCCAAGCTTGTCTTAATTTTTCTAGTGAGGTGAATCATTGTATAAATATAATAACGTCTGAAAAACATAATGGTCCTTTTATTGAAGGACAGGACAGAACTGAGGAGTTGGGTGCTCAGTATTTCTTAGTTACATGTAGAAGTGCTTTAAGTAAGAAAGTTTTGGTAACTCGGCTCTGATGGGGAAACAATTAAGTTAAAACGAGGAACAAGAATTGCATACAAAAGTCATTCATAAATAAGTTTTCTATACACAGTGGTGGCCATTAGGACCTTCAAAGTCTTCTCTGAAAGCCTAAAAATAGCTGAATCAAAGACTGATGTTAATTATATCTTGTTCAGGAATACTTATTAAATCATTCCGAATGCTCTGTTTGCTTCCTTTCATAAAGTTTCCCTCGCTTCCACCACTTCCAGACATGCATTTCCTTATTAGACCATTTAGCCAATCACATTTCAACATCATTGGTTGCCAGGTTTTAAAAATTTCTGCCTTTTCCTTCAGCATAAATTTTGCTGTCTCTGTAGCATTAAAGTGTAGAACAACCTGTGTTACTTCATCCAATCGGATTTTGAGTTCTCCATATCTGCGTCTATTAGAAGGCCTGCGCTATGTCAGCGTAATTTCTAGTGTCCTCCCACAGTCCAAAAACATGGATTCAAGGTAAATTAAATGCTCTAAATTGCTCCATATAGTTTGAGTCTATGGCTGTGTGAGTTAGTGTGCCCGGCGATAGGTTGCCACCTATGGGGAAGTCCCCTCGTGATACTCATAGAGGATTAAGCGGAAGATAATGAATGGATGAATGAATGAGGTTATAGTTGGTGATCATGTTACAATTGTGTAGCCGTGGGTACGAATGATGCTGGAGACCCAGATTTCATAGTCTCATTTGTAAAGGCTTTATTTACGCAATATTTTTAATTCATTAACACTCTGTTGTTGGTCGATGGAATCTGGCTGTATATGCCCCCCCTTACCCCTGCGTGTGTGATCTTTACATTGCATCTCTGTCAATGGCTATTTAATGTTTTTTTATAGCCCTTAAATAGTTATTGATGAGTGAATTATTTCAGATGGATCATTACTGAAAGACTAAGTGTGAAATGCATGTCCCCCCCACGGCTATACATAATGTAATGTAACATTAAAAAATTAATAAAGAAAAGATATAATTTAATGAGAGGTGCTTAAACTGTTATATAAGACATACAGTATTCCTACCGAATCTTAAATCTTGTTTTTCTTTGTTTGCAGGGTGACTGTGACCACAGTGTATTTTGGTCATGCTGAGCAGGTTTCTCAGGAGATGTATCAGTACGTGGATTGTGGAGGAAACACCACATCACTGCATGAGTACAATTTAAAAACTCTTAGCTCAGATTAGCGCTACGGCAAAACCACACTGTGTCTATTCAGCATTCACAGGTAGATTTCAGTTGTAGAGCAACTGTTTCATATCATTGCCAAATATTCCAGATTCATAAATTATGCACTTTATTTACCTCCCAAGACACTAATGCTAAATTAGCATGACCTGGATGAATCTACTGAGTATGTTAAATTGAAAAAAATGCATTTGATATTACGTTATGTGATATTCAAATTAAGTTCATTGCAGAAGTAATTGCTTTTTAGTGTGTTGACATTATTAGAACCCAAATTTAAAAGGTCCACTTGACATTACTTGATTGTAACTGCGCCGCTTCTGTTGTAATGAAAAAGCAATATCCTTTAATCCATATTTTACTCTCATAATTGGACTGTTGCGATGTGATAAGGAGCAGAATATTACATGGTTTATTACTGAATACAGAAAATGACAATGTGGTTCACTATTTAAACTCATACAGTCATTGCATATTAAATCACACCAGTGGCACTTACAGTTACCACATTATGACAGTAAAATCAGTGAGTGGAAATACACTGCCTGGCCAAAATCTAGTTGTTCAGGTGGAGACATTTCAAAGGTGTGTGGCAATAAAATGAAGCCATTTCGGAGTGTCTGTATGGATACTGGGAAATTCCATGATGGCAATATTTTCCAGAGATAGAATGGGAGTAAGGTGGTTCAGCACTAGGAATTACTTTTACACATGAGTGTGCTAGAAAAGACTGAAAGGAAAGGAATGTAACATCTGGATCAGCATAAATGATGTGACTTTGAATAAGGATGTAAAAAAAAAAAAAAAAGCCACATAAAATATCAGTGTGACCTTTTATGTTTTTTGGCCAGACAGTGTATTTTTTTTGGTTAAATAATAACTCACTTTTTAATATCAGTTTTAATGATGCTACGGCATAATGACAATTTGAAAAGATTATATTCACCAAGCACTTTGTTAGAATCACTATACCAATGTTGAGTAAAGTTTTTGCGATTGTGGCAAACCCACTTTAGATGTAACATCTGCATTTTGACATGCTTTTTTTGTTCACCTTTATTGTTTGAAATCTTAATATAACTTAGAACTAGTATGACCATATCTCTTTAATCTATGGGGCGTGTTTTGCCTGGTGAGGTGATGCTTGTTCTTATATTTTTTCTATGTATTTTTATGATCGGTTGGTGACTAAAGTGGCTCAGTTAAATGTTAAAACCCAAATTTATACTAGATTGCAATAGATTTTTGCCTTGCTATTGTTTTTTTTTTTTTTTTTAAATCATTGCCGAATCAAGGCTTATGTGCACATGTATGTCCACACATTAAATTAAATTCAACTTTGTAACTTCTAGGTTATGCTTTCATATCTGAATCTCGCTGTACTTTAATCAGTACAATAAGCTAAGTGAGAAAATGTAGGTGCTGCACAATAATGTTCACTTTTACACTTTAGCTTAATGTGTGTATGAGAGTGTTAGTTTTTGCATGTAGTGCACTGACACATCTCCGCTTCTGTAAGTTTCTGTAAGTCGTAAATAGCAGGGTATCCTCATACTGTAGACCGTTGTTTAAAAATAGCTGTTGCCATTTATATTAGAATTTCATAAAACTAATATTTCATCTTGTGCAACCTCATCCCACCGAGCTGCTATATTCTTACCATATTCAGTGTATTACATTGTTTTCTGCAGGGTTAAAAAGTTTTATTTAAGAAAATGTTTACCAAGTTATATTTAAGATTAATCGGATTACAAGATTAAACCGGTTAACAGGTATACGTTATACAACAGGTTAAATCTGATCTTTTGTTGCCTGGTTTGTACCAACACATATCAGTGTAGATAAAGTTAGAGTTGCTTTGAGCTGAACTTTAGCAGCACTCTGTATTAATTTAATTTCACATGCTAAAAGTTTAATAAAGCAAAATATATTCCTGACAAAAATAAAAATAACTTGAGATCTCACACTCATACTGTGCTGAGGCTTTCTAACTCGTTGACAAATGTGCTGACAGTCATTATTTACATTACCCTTAAAGTGGTTGTCACTTAAAGTAGACATGTCGTGTATTTCTGCACTGACGATGAGTTTTGAGCTGACATCTGCAGAAGGACTTCTCTTTATAACCACACTTTTGGCCACGCATTTGGGTTAATTGTAATGCTGGAGGCGTTTCCCAATCAGGATCCTTCCAAATGCAAGTTCTTGTAAAACATTAATAAACACAATAACTAATTTTTAGTGTTTATATACACAGTCTTATGCAAATGTTTAGGCCCTGTATAAATAGTGATTTGCTAATTAATTATGTAATTTATTTTCAAATGTTCTTTTCTGGCTAAATTACACACTTTAAGAAAAAATCTGAAATTATTTCATATCCATTTTTTTTGTTTTGATTGATGTGTAGGTTTATTCCAACCCCCCCCTCCCCCCCCCCCCCAGCCGATGTGTTTACAATCAAAAAGACATGGAGCCCTACAAACAGTTGCAT
>JAOUQT010318815.1:0-14333 GCA_025769995.1 Xyliphius kryptos | reverse complement strand
TATTTAATAAGCACAAGCTGCTTGAAGTAGGCAGTTGCTCCACCAATCTGCCTTTAACATTTGTGCTCACACTGCCCCATGTAGGGCTGTGGGCGTTGAAGTCTCTGAGCATGAAAACGGGCGAGGGTAACTTAAGGGCGAGGGTAACTGAGGGTAACGATAAGATTGTTCAAATCCTGGCTCGAGCATTTATATTTAGGAGGAAGATAAACAGAACATATGGTCATAGTCTTGTGAAGGAAAATCCGGATTGCACTGGCCTGGATATTGGAAGTCAGAAAGATCAAACTGTGGATGATATTGTCCTTAACAAGGATAGCTGTGCCTCCCTGTACATTGTGAGGGCCTAGACCGGAGTGAGTTGAGTATCCCTTTAAATGGGGAATAAAAGCTGTATTTATTTTGATTTCCTGTAGGCAAATGGCTACAGGGTCTATTTCTGCTATCAGATGTTGAATCTCTGAGAAGTTAGCTCGGAGACCTTGACAGTTCCGTTGAATGATCTTACTATGAGCCATTATGTAGGGAGAATTCCGTCTTTCGGGCTATGTTTTCAATCTTTAGTTTATCCGCGAGTTTCTTAACACTAGTCAATATCCTTGCTTTTTTTGTCCTAGATTCAGGTCATATTTGTTTAAGTCTCCTTACTCATAACTTTTTCCTACTTTAGTGATCTCCGCAAATGTTTTCTCCATCCTTAAAACTGGATTGTTCTCAATTATTCTCTTTGCTTCAAAGTAGCTGACTTTTTGTATCTCCTTGTCCTTTTGCCATACTGGACAGTCTTTGACTGCAAAACTATGAAAGCTGGCACAATTCACACATTTTGGTGCATTTTGAAATCCAGGTCCATGATCTTCCTCACCACATTTGTAGCAGATACTGCTCTTTCTGCATGGTTTTCAGCACCATGCCCATACCGCTGACATTTAAAACATTGTAAAGGGTTAGGAATATACAAATTGACTGGCGTTTTCAAATATCCAATATTTATCTTATCTGGTGGAGTAGGTGTCTCTGCCGACACGAGTCGCACCTCATGGCAAAGAAGGGGCCCCTTTGCTCCCCTTACGAGCAGCCTGGAGAGGAGCCGAGGACCTATTCTACCCCGGGTCCCCACAAGGACTGATTTAGAAATACTTAGCATATGATTACTGATAAGGTGCCCCCAACTTCTGGCTAACAGTAAACAGAACGACTTTAGTGAATTTTGACCATGAACCGATAGTTGGAATTAGGAACTGTGGGGTTACAGTGTTTTCAGCTGCACTCGAGAGCTGTTCTGGTACCATGATATCACAGGTGTACACAATGGAGGAAGAACCATGAACAAACATCCGGCCAAAGGTCACACAGTAGCTGGCCATGAGAGGGTAATCTGAGTCGACTAACAGAGTTGTTGAGGTAGATATGGGTCAAATTGCACATGGGGGATGTTCGGCCCTTGTTCCCCGACATCAAATAGGTGGACCAATCAGTTATTAGCTAGGCATTCCTACTCTATTGATAGTTCAGCATTGATATCTGAACTTTGCCCAAAGCAAGATACATATTGTATATTGCCAAGTGCTTAGTAACCTAGACAACACTTCTGCTGAACAAAATTTGGCATTCTGATCATGTGTTCACTTGCAAAACTATGCCAGGCAAATAAAATTGCAACATACATAAGTGAATCAGAATTCATGATGAATCTTAATAAAACCAGTTTCAGATGCGTGAAACATTTTACTGATAGCCATTTCTAAACGCTTGCTAATTTTGTGTGGGAGGAAACGTAGGGAAAAAATATCCTCCCAAGAATATCAACAAGCCACTGTGCAACATTAAGACAAAATATAACCATGGTGATACAATTTGTACAAATGTCTTGCACTGTACTCACCCATCTGAGAAGAAGGCATTTATTATCCGATCACCAAGTGGATTTATGGCTAGCTCTGGAATCCTCTGGAAGTCTTCACGACTGAAAAGGGGAACAAAAAATGATTAATTGTTCGATTAGATATCATTTTCAGCTCTGAAACCATAATGAGACTGATGTAAAGCTGCTCCTTTATATGTTCACAACAGGAAACTCCTTTACATGTTAACTTTGTCTTATTGATGTCATTTGTCATTGTTACATAGTGGTAACAAATGACACAATGGAAGTAATAATGGATATTAAATCATTTACTAGAGCTTAACATAACTTCACTAAACGATCACTGTATTATAAACTAATCTTTTCCACCTCACTCTGTCCTTTGCATCTTCTGCTCTCACACCAGCTACCTGCAAATCTACACTGACCACATCAATATACCTACTCTTTGGTCTTCTGCCTTCTGCCAGACAGCTCCATCTCTAACGTCGTCCTACCAATATATCCTATGTGCTTCTCTGTTCTTGTCCAAACCATTTCACTCTGCAGTCTAAATTTGTCTTCTGTGCTGTACATATGTTCTCATTCCTAATCTTGTCCGTCCTCGTCAATACCAAAGAGAACCACACCATATTAAACTCTGTTTCCTGTCTTTTAGCCAGGTGTTCCTGGCATTGACTCATAACAGGTTGGAACAGCTTTTTGATGGCAGCAAGCGAGTTCCCTGCATAACGCAACAGGACCCATGTCCACTACAACAGTTCAACCAGTTCACTTTGCTCATTTGTTACTCGAAACTCAGATCAACCCCATATGGCTGGCCTCTGTGTGACCTTCTGTTTGATGTTTGTTTATGGTTCCTTCCCTCTCGTTACACTTGTGATACAATATAATGGGGAATAGCCCACATTTGTAGCTGTTGCTGAAACACTGACACCACTACTCTGGGCTTCAACTACCTGTCTATGGTCAGAGTAGTCAGACTCGCTCCATTTAACCATAGCTGTTAAATGTTGGCTTCTGTTAAGCTATGGACAGGTCAAAACATAACGAGAGCAGACAATGGGGCATTTTTATTAGTGATGATACGCAAACTGCAAAGTGTTCCTAATTACGTGATCCTTCAATGTATAAGTGGATTAAATATAGCAAAGTATTTTGGTAGGACTCAAACACTGCTGATATTTACATTTTAGAGAAGAAATGTTAATCTTGTTGCTTATTATGCAGGAATAAGAAATGTATTGAAATATATGAAATATCTTTTCTATATACAGTACAGAGCAAATATGCGTAAATACACTTACCGGCCACTTTATTAGGTTCAAATGCTTGTTAGCACAAATATCTTATCAGCCAATCACATGGCTGTAACTCAATGCGTTTAAGCATGTAGAGCTCAAGACAACTTGCTGAAGTGCAAATCGATAATCAGAATGGGGTTATAAAGGTGATGTAAGTGACTTTGAATGTGGCATGGCTGTTGGTGCCAGATGGGCTGGTCTCGATATTTCAGAAAATGCTGATCTACTGGGATTTTCAAACATGACCATCTCTATCTAGGGTTTACAAAGAATGGTCCAAAAGGAGAAAGCATCCAAAGAGTGGCAGTTGTGTGGATGAAAATGCCTTGATGCGAGAGGTCACAGGAGAATGGACAGACTGGTTTGAGAAGATAGAAATGCAAAAACCAAGGAATGCAAAATACCATCTCTGTTGCCGAAGTATGGCTCAAAAAATTAAGGCATTTCTGAAGGGATACATATAGGGTGGGCCACCCTGTATATACAACAAATATTTCGGCCCTTTAATTTCCTTAATTTTTATATTCTTAATTCTAGTACTTGTCTTTGCGCGCAAACAAAGCATTTCACAGCATGTTGTGCCATGTATGCACAGTATGTATGAGTTTATAATTTTATTATTCACTGTAAAGCACACCATTGAACAGCAGCTATCTTACTTTTAAATCCTGGAGTGCACATTGTGTATAGAAATGTCCTGGGAGATAATTATCTTCAGATAACTAAGAATGACTGTGCATTTTCTCAAAGCATGTTTTCACACACAACCGTGGATCATGTTGTGGCAACTAATCGTCGACCATGTCTCCATAAAGTCATGTGAGTGAGTATGAAAGAGACAATGTAGCGTATCTGTGACTCAAGGACAAAGATTCTGTGTATTCCAGTCTAAAACAGCATTACACAACCAGACCTGTAAGAATATTTTCACTGTAAATAAAGTTATATATATATAGTAGATAAGCAGTTCTCAAAGAACCACATTCAAACTGTTTCAACAGTAAACTAAAAAAAAAACATGGAAACTGTGAATACAATGTTAATAATTATTCAGAAGTTGTTTGAGGTCCCAGAGGACAAAGAGTGATTGATATCTTTGTCCAATGTATGTGGCAACAAGTTTTAAGATCTTGATCGTAACATGTTTTTTGTACTGACAGTTATGCAGAATTCATGAAATACATACTTTATTAGGTACTGGCTGGGTAGTTATTTGTGTTATCAAGCAATTTAACTGTTGTACCTAATAAAGGGGCGGGTGAGTGTGGTTGCACACTTATGTACTGAATATTATAATATCAAATCATAAAAAGTTGGCAAACACTAACCAAGAAAATTAACAACAAATTGTTTCTTACTCCTGAACCGACTTGTATCCCACTGTAGATAGTATAGACACAAACTACTTCATGTCTGGCCAAGTTCATTTGTTAATATACAGCCATTACTGTATTTCAGACATGCAGCACATTCCCAACATAGTTGTGTCAGCATAATGTAAGGCTAGTAATGAGGTTAAAAAACCCTGAATAATTCAGAGATTTTAAACAGATGATTGTTAGAATGATTTGGTACAAAACTAGTGTCCACAAAAAAAGCACATTTTTATTTTAGTTTAGTTTAATTAATCAAAACTTTTCTAAACTCTGTCTCATAACATTCTTATTTTTTCACCTACAACTGCCATTTAAACTTTAAACTGTAGATACAGGTCTTCCAAGTAAGCGGTATAAATATCTAATTGAATGATTGATACATTCTTTATCGAGTGATGATCATTTGATAAGACACACCTCCCAAAATATCCCCATAGAAACGGACCATAGTAACAAAATAGGACTGAATAGGCCTTTCTTCAGTGTCTAGGCTTTACATCCATTTATGTCTACTGGCCAGACCAAGGCTTTTGTCAGCCATAGCCAGAATAACATAACACATATATACAATAATATAATATACTATAACAAGGGGGTTGATTGGTGCAATAAGGCCAGTTCTATGTAAAATCAAGTGCTGGGTAATATATGTCGATGCATTGAAATAAATGGAAAAATAACAAATGAGTAAATGCTTTATCAATGCAAGCCTAATATGCAGGAACGGATATGTAGTCACATATGAAATGTATTGGACCTGATAATAAGCAAGTCTGTAAAAATACACTTACCAGTCGCTTTATTAGGTACACTCGTTCAATTGCGTTTAAACAGAAATATATAATCAGCCAATCACATGGTCTCAATTCAATGTGATCAAGACAACTTGCAAGCAAAACAAGCATCAGAATAGAGAAATTTGATTTAATGATTTTGAACGTGGCATGGTTTTTGGGCTAGTCTGAATATTTCAGAAACTGCTTATCTACTGGAATTTTCACACACAACCATCTCTATGGTTTAGGGAATGGTCAGAAATAAAGAAAATATCCAGTGAACGGCAGTTTTATGGAAGAAAACGCCATGTATGGCAAACGGAATTAAGGAAAGGCAGGTAATGAAAGGAAAAGGTTCAACCTTTACTAGCAAGGTGTATCTAGTGAGTGTACAGGTGCATCTAAATAAATTAAAATATCATCAAAAAGATATGCAGTAAGTGCTCAGAAACTTTCTGGTAGATGGCTGCACTGACTTTGGCCTTGATATAACACAAGGGATCTACACCAGTAGGTGACATGGTTTCCCAGACTACCACTGATTGTGGAAACTTCACACTAGACCTCAAGCAGCTTGGGTTGTGTGCCTCGCCACTCTTCCTCCAGACTTTTTTTCCCTCATTGGCCCAGGTAAGATGCTTCCGGCATTGTCTCCTGTTCATGAGTGGCTTGATATGTGACAGTTTGAGCCCATATTCTGGATATGTCTCTGTGTGGTGGCTCACTTTTTCTACCACACTTTTTTCCTTCTGTTAATATTCTTAGATACTCTGTATCAGCCAGCTTCTTTAGCAATGACCTTTGTGGCATAAAATCTTTGTAGAGTGTGTCAATAGCTTTGTTTACATGTGCAAAATATTCTAATCATATTCAAAATTTGAGAGATTAGAAATCAAATAAATATGATGAGCGTGCACATGCACCAAGCTTTGTTTGGAATAACAGCATTTTGACATGCGCAGTGGTGTAATTTCCCTAAAACAAGCCCAGAAGAATTTGTACTTCCTGCTCTTTAAACAAACCACCAATCGCGGAATTGCCACACACGCACATTCAGGTCTCGATCGGATAAATTGCGTACATAGACGTCTTTTCGAATAAGGATTGGCATAAACCAACCCTCTCATTCAGAACACAATTTCATTCCGATTGAGTTTATCCGATAATAATCTTCCTGAATGACATGTTTATATGACGCATTTTTATTATAATCGGCCTTTATTCCGAATATGTGTCCATGTAAACATAGATAACGACTGCCAGTGTCTTCCCCATGATTGTGTAACCTACTAAACAAGATTAAGGGAAAATTTTTAATACTTAGGATGACTTAGGAAGTTGTCATTGGCTGTAAGACATAATCGTCAACAATAACATAACACTAGAAATAGATCGCTGTGTTTGTAATGAATCTATATAATGTATGCATTTCACTGTTTGAGTTGAATTACTGAAATAAATTAACGTTTTGATGATATTCTAATTTATTGAAATGCAGCTGTATATTGTCTGCAATATACACTCATTATACTTATTTGGGGTTGTAACACCCCAGTAAATAAACACAGACTGAAAGTATGAAAGTCACAGCTTTATACAGTATACTGTCCTGCTCAAATCTCATCAGTGATGAGTAACATACTGAGCTCGTTTGTTGTGAAGAATACCCTGAAGTGGTTTACGAAACACTCTTTCCAGAAGAATGTTCTTAAATTACTTTAGCAGTCATTAATGCACCGTGCTCTTTTAAACTTTGCACTATTTTTGCTCCTGGCGCTCTCAGAATGCTTAGGATTTCAGCTAACAAGAACAAATTCGCAGTAAACACCAAAAATAAAAAATATATATCCACTGGGAAATTTTACATTATTACATATTTTTGTAGTACTCATTTTGTTAGTACTAGATATTAGTATTTAAGATTTATGCATTAATGTGTCATTACACAATGATTTTACATTCAAAGGCCATTCTTTTTTAGATAAACATTGTTAGTAAAATGTTGGACCCTATTTTGGCCTTAAATCTTTGTGGCATACCTTTAACAGCAATGGCATTCTGCAATCTTTGTTGTAACAAGTGTTTATTTGAGTTACTGTTGTCTCTCACATCAACAAGGCATTTTTGTCCATGATGCTCAACTGATATTTTCTCTTTTTCAGACAATTCTATATAAACTGTAGAGATGGTTGTGTGTAAAAATCCTAATAGATCCGCAGTTTCTGAAACACTCAGGCACCAAAAACCATGCCAAGTTCAAAGTTACTTAAATAACATTACTTCCCCATTGTGAAGCTCGGTTTGCAGTTCAGCAAGTTGTCTTGACCATAAGCATAAATAAGTTGCGGCCATGTGATCAGCTGATTAAATATTTTTGTTAACAACCAATCAAGCAGGTGTACCTAATAAAAAAGGCAGAAGAGTGTATAACATCATGTTTTCTGTTTAAAAACGCATGTCTTAGACTTTTGCACAGTACTGTATTTTTCCTAACTAAAACTGCCATAATGCAAATTCTTGTGTCAAGTGTATACAGGAACGACACGATACACACCAGTCTACTTGTATCCACCGTTGCCTGATAAAGGACAAGCATTTCTCTAAAGTGTCTGTACACAGATTACACAAAATTGCACCAGAGATAAAGGACGAGCCACAGTACAGAGGTCAGCGTGAGTCAGCGCTTCTGTGCGAGTAGAAACGACTCCCATGATGCTTTTCTTAAGAAACAGTTGCAACACTGAGACTTCCTCGACAATTCATTTACATTTTAGAGTTATTGATTTCACCATCGCTTTCCTGCAAAAGAGCAGAATCCAATACGAGTGGAAATCTTCCAGGGACAGATTAACTCCGGGAATAAAATGCTTTCAAAAATGTCATTTTTACTGCCTCTATGTTATAAAAATAAACTGTAAAATACATCACCATGATGCCATATAGGAACTGATGGTTGTGACGGTCAGCTGCACAGAAATGTTCCGTGTGATGGGGATAAGCTGAGCATTTCTTGTTAGCTGTTGAAACCCCTATTACTAAGGCTTCTGGTTTTTATCCAGCACTAAACTATCCAGGCTGCTACTGACTAATAAACAAAAGCTGAAAAACAAATAAGTACACTGAAACAAATAAGTACACTGAAACAAATAAGTACACTCAAAAGTCACTTGATTAGGAAAATTTGGCAATCTTTTATTATTAATTTTAAGTCAAGCCTTGTCTGCTGAAACAGCTCTGCGTGTTCGGTTTACTACTTCTATCCTTCTGCCTCTTGTATCACCTCCACATTTCCGCTCTCTGTGTGATCTTTGCCTAGATGCTTTGGGATGGTTCCTGCACTTATGGTACGTCCGTGATAACCATAGTAATTCTATAGCCGAAAAGAACAGTTGCTTTGAAACACTAGCGCACGCACACCTCCAGGCTGGAACTACTGTATATGTCCAGTCACTCAAAGTCATTCAGTTTTGCCATAGCTGGTAAACATTGTCTTCGGGACAGAAAAACTAGCATAAAAGCATATTCTTACATAACCTACAGCTTAGACAGATTAGGGGTTCCAAGCACCAATAACCGTTGCATATTAAAGCATGCATATGTTAACAATTTACAAGAAACATCATCTATCCATCCATTATCTTCCATTTAATCCACACAGGATCACAGGACAGCTGCTGCGCATCTAGCAAGTGCAGAAACAACACTAGACAGGGCGCCTCTAAATCATAGGGCCAATTTAGAAACACAATTAATCTAGTATTCATGTCTTCTTGGAGGAAACCAGAACTACCAGAGAAAACCTTCATGAACACAGGGAGAACATGCAAACTCCACACACAAATTTTCAAAGTCGTCCCACCCGGATATCGAACCCAGGTCCTTCTTGATTTGAGGCAACAGAGCTAACCACTACACCACTGTGCCTCAAGAAACATAAACATTATATAATTACATGTGCTTATGTTAACTTCTGTGAGGATGTGACCATTTTCTATACAATAGTACAATTACTGATTCTACATGGCTTACAACAGGTGTGAGACATGAATGAGTTCGTCTTTAAAAAATCATCATCATCAACCACTAAAATAGATTCATTCCTTTAATTTAATTTAAACACTATACATTTTTCACCTTGGCTGCAAGGCAAATCCTAGCGGCATTAATGATCTCATTAAAGCGTCAAAAATATTTATGACCTCCGCTTCATGGTGCATTACAGAAGCCTCATTTCTTGTAACAGCATGCCCCATCATTCTTGTGTGAGACTGTTACATCGCTTCTAAAGGCAAAACTGATGGATGCTAGAGGGGAAAGATTGGTCATTAACAAGTGTCTATATTTCACTGAGCTACTGACATTTGAGTCTGGGGCTTTTTGCCAAGAGCCAGTACCTGTATGTAGAAGATTAAAACTATTATTTTCTTTTCTATGGAAAATAAAGTGCTATTCATGTTTAAATAGATGCTTTGTTGTTTTTAAAGTGCCGAGAGAAAAAAATATATACACAGACTGATTGGGGTTAAACGTTTGACAACTTCTCATTTTTCATATAAATCTATGATTATGACGATCAACACCTTTCAAAATCTTGTTGATTCTAGACAATAACAATCACTAAAAAATATGTCAAATAAGTCGACTTTAATACGCACTACATTTTTGTCACCCAAGTCAGTGTACAGTTCTTATCTCTGTGTGTATGTTTTGTGTGCATGTGTGTACCTGAGAGCACCATTCTCTCCCTTGTCCAGACTGTGGAATCGGCTGTAAAGTCGAGTGATCTGACTGTGCGAGACTGAAACAGACATAGACATCATAAACAATGATCTTCCTCATCCTCTAGAAACTTATGCTCTAGTCACAAAGCATGATCAATTTTGTAGAATAAATGTACAAATTAGTGTTGCCACAATACCAGAAAACGTCTGATACTATACCAAATTAGGATACATTACTTATTTCATGTTTGAAGCTAAAATTAAAAATTACTTTACATAAGATTATGGTTACATTTAGTAGCGTGTACTAGCAAAGACACAGCGTGCAGAATTGTGCTTTCATTCAATGAGAATAAGTGCACATAAGCTCCACAGCAAACACTGCTATGCTAACCCCCTAAAACATCCCTAACATTACCTAATATAACTAGCCATAATTAACAACATTACATAATTATTCACTAATAAATACATAGAAACACATATAATAAAACATAAAACAGAGAGTTTGTGTATTAGAATCATTCATAATAAAGTTAAAGCTAGTGTTCACTAAACTGTTCATAGCGAATTACTTGCAAATATATTCATTATTTTAATCAACAGTGAGTTTATTCAGCTGTTGGATGCTTTAATGTAACCCCCGTTATCTTTTGTAAGCATTTACAACTTTTAAAACAAGGATATGATAAACATACAGACAATACAGGATCAGACACTTTATTGTATGTTCCAGTAATATTTATAATGGAAACAATCGCCATCCTCTCTGTATACTTTATAGAAATCTGTGTGCCGGTTTGGGTTAGTGCGCTTTGTCAGAACAGCGCTTGCACAACGGCTTGTTCACGTCCTTTCACTTTTGGTCTGTATCTGCTTCAAACTCAAAGAATTACCACACAGCAATTTTGCTGCTTTCCCTGTTTATTAAGACAGTCTCCGAACACTCTGCCTTCACGTTAGCTTCTATTTACGAATTACAAACCGCCATGTGCATTACAGAAGCCTGGACAGACTAAAACAAATGCATTTGATATGAGTAGAATCGATACTGAGTTCTGTTTTGTACCGCTCCAGAGTTTTCAGTATCTTTATGTATCCATATATCAAAATTTGACAACACTAGTGCAGATAGATAATTAAATGGAGTACAAAAAAAGCAAGGCAATCCCTGTGTTTTCCTAAGGGCTAGTCAGACCGACTCAGGTTGCAGTATGTTGCACTCCTCAAACTAGTATCATTGTGGTCTGGCCAGTTTTTACTGCATCTGTAGGTGTGTTTACAGGCAAAGTTCTCCAGTACACTCTACATAAGAACCTGTTTAAAATCTTCATTTACATGCACACTAATCCGAGCCAATTTAACATACATGCGTAGATTAACTTTTACTGTACACTTTACCATGACAACGAGTTTCACAGGACACAAAATGTTACTTCAGTTGGTGCTGTGGTTTCTTTATTTATGTGGTATTCATTCAATACTGACATGTCATGTTCTACAGCATCCCTAGACACAAGAGCTGGATTTCAGTCCCAATGCCGATGAAGTTTCACAGTAAATAAAAAAATGGGAAAGTGTCGTTCTGACGGAATTTACAGATACTTAAAGGTAGCATAATATCAGTATGACCTGTGCACATGCGCAGAATGTAGATAAACTATGTGTTTGGGTATGTAATCCGATGCAGGTGTTTAGATGGATATTATTCTTCTATTTATCTGATTATGTAAATGTTACCCACCTCGTTCAATCGGAAAGAAAATGTAATCAGAACGACCACAATCTATTCCGATTGAAGTGTATGTACATGGAGGTATTCTATTCCAATTAGACTATTAGTAGAATTACGATTGGAATATCAGGCTGCATGGGAACATACCTATTGAGTAGTTAGTAGTCCCATATATATACTATGGCCAAATAGTTAGTGTTAAGGGTTGTGCCTAGAAAAACGGAATGAACAATTTAACTTTATAATAATAAAAGCTTGAAAAGTACTTAAAATATTTTACCTGCTCTGTCCCTGTTCAACATCTCTAAATTAGCTTTTGATGCACAAACTACGCGTTTGTGTGTTAAATGTACAAGATTCTCAATGGGGTTTAGGTCCGGCGAGTTGGCTGGCCAGCCGAGCACTGTGAAGGCATTGGCATCAAACCTGGCTTTGGTGCTTCTGGCAGGAAGCTGCTGGAAAATAAAATCTGCATATCCAGACAAATCCTCAGCAGAAGGAAACATGAAGTCCTCTAAAACATTCTTGAAGACTGTTTCGATGACCTTTAAGAATTTAAGGATTTAAATATCTAAGAAACAGAGTTTACCAACACCTGCACCGGACATTGCACCCCAAATAATGACTGACTGCTGATATTTCACACTGGACCTAAAGCAGTTTGGGTTCTGTTCCTCACCCGTCTTCCGCCAAACCCTTGGACGTTGATTCCTGAATAAACGGCACACTTTACTTTCATCGAAAAGAGGACACTGGCCACTGGTCCAGGTCTTCTTTTCCTTGGCCTAAGGCAACGACGAATGGCACGGGGTGAATTGTGTTCACAGTTACCAATTTGTGATTTCCAATACAGAAGCATACCTGTATGTTATACCATGTTGTTTAAGGGCCCGAAGATCACGGGCACCCAGTATTGTTTTCTGCCCTTGACCCTTACGCACAGACATTCTTCCAGATTCTCTTAATCTTTTGATGATATTATGCACTGTAGATAATGATATGTTCGAACTCTGTCAAACCCCTTTCTGATATTGCTCCACTATTTGTCAGTGCAAAATTGGGGGAAATGGTGATCCTCTTCCCTTCATTACTTTTGAGAGCCACTGCCACTCCAAGATATAATTTTTACAAACAGTCATGTTAATGTCCTATTGCCAATTGAAAATATTGTAAATTATTACATTCCGTTTTTATTCAGTTTGTACTTTGTCCTAACTTTTTTAGAATCGGGTTTGTGTTGACGGTTACCGTTTGTAATCGTCACTGATTGTACAATATGATTTTGTAGTATATATTTAATTAATTATTATTATTAAGTGTATATGGTGAGTGCGTGTATATCTAGGTAGTAATAATATTAAGAATAATAATATGCATATAAACATATGTTGTGTAGCCTGTGTTAGTAATCGTGCGTGGTTACTCTTAAACTTAATAATCCATCAACTTACATCCAGTTTCTTTTTTGATTTCATCGATGTCCTCCTCTCGGAGTAAAGACGATGCTCTGGAGCCCATGTCTCCTCTTTTATTCTGCTGTCGGTCGCCTTTAAGTTTATTCTTTGCTAACTCAAGCCTTAGCCGCCTAAGCTAACGGTTTCACACTTCTAATAATCAGCTCACTTTAACAAATAAGTTATATATTTTACAGACTTTAACCAGGCTAAGTATCTTCCAGAAACGTATACAGCACGTTTCCTAGTTGAATGTTTTATAACGAACGTATCACACACGCACACGAATGAGCTACCTTTGGTGATAGTCAGCTCGTAAGACTAGAAACATATTTTTTTATAATGTGTAGCGTTAGGACTAAGCGCGTCGGTTTTTTAGCCACATCACCCGGCTCCAATTGCCGCCCCTACGCTCTGATTGGTTTACATTACAGTACTTTTTCCAATTGGATAGTATGCATGTCAATCATATTACATGACACAGCGCGGCTGAGTGGACTTCACTCGTTCACTACATAGCGCACATTTCATTTGGTATTTATGAATTGAAAGATTCATAGAGATTGTGCTGGTAATTTGCTGCAATCGGATATATATGACATTTAGTTTGAAAGACGAGCCCAGAAAATTGATTTCCGTGTGCCCAAGTACTGGTTAAACATTACCAAGAGAACGTCACGACTTGCTTTACCATATATCTTGTTAAAGCAGCATCCACAAAAATAAGGTGTATGGACACTTTACACACTTCCGGGTTTGGAATACGGAAATAAACAAAAGCAGGGTACCGTGCACGGCTTGAACACTGTGACACACACAGGATGGCAAAATGGTCTGCAGTTAAGACAACCCCGCTGCCTTAAAAAAATGATTAACATGTACACACATGTACTCATTAAATAGTGGCAGCTTTTAAACACTTAGCGGTAATCGAAAAGAAATTAGAGACTTAAGTCTCTATTAATTATCAATTATTAATTTTCTTCTTCTTTTTTTGGTCTCTCCCTTTTATCAGGGGTCGCCACAGTGAGTAAATCTTTTCCACCTCACTCTGTCCTCTGCATCTTCTGCTTTCACACCAACTACCTGCATGTCTACAT
>JAOUQT010318798.1:0-14334 GCA_025769995.1 Xyliphius kryptos | reverse complement strand
TCCTTTTTTCAGATATCTTTACTGATTTAGCTCTTTACATAAAGCAGAGGTGAAAAAGCTGTGTAGGGAAAGTTTTAGGTGCGACTCACTCCTGCCTGCCTGTGTCTTTGTGTGATAGTGTGGGTTATATGCGTTGCATAGGCAACCAGCAATTCTGTATGTGCTATTATAAAGGGTAACGGCTGCATTGTTCATGTAATATGTTGAAGTGTTTGTGGCTACGTGCTACATTGGTTGGTACTTTGCAGTTGCCCACTCATCCTAAAGCTTTGTGTTTGTTTACTACCACAACTTGTATTGTGGAAACCTGACTGCTGTTCTTATTTAGTGCCGGTATTTACAATCTTTAAATCAGCGTTTCTCAAATAGTGGGTTGCGGACAGCTTGACGTGGACAATTCTCAGTGCATCCAGTAAGTTTCCCTTGAGAAGTGAGTTAACGCTTTAGTTTTTGCATCATCATTGGACCAAAAAAGTTTCCAGAACCAGCAGACTCCATTGAGTAAAAGAAGAAAATTAATATTTTTTTTAAATACAAGAGCAATACAAAGATCATAGAAATCGGCCGCATCTACAAAAAGTGAGATAAAATCCATTGTGCCGAAGAAGCTAATGGAGCAAAAGACATTAATGTGCTTACAAAACAGAGAACATGACAGTTATTATTAATTTGGATTAAAATCAGTTAGATGGTAAGAAATGTGAACGCCCTTCTGTTAAATGTTTATTTATAGTAGACTTATTATATTAAATTAAAATTATTATCCAGTGTGGGTCTGGATTTGGTAACATACTCATAATAAAAGTGGAAAATCAAATGACATGCCGATCCAACTTCTAAAGCAAAAAGACTTACTTGTCAAGTCTGGAGGCACACATTCTATGCTGATATTTAGCTGTCCTGGAACTACCTGCAGCTTGCTTTTTTCTGGTCTATAAGAAACACCAACACATTAAAATGTAGTTTGTAGTATGAAATTCTTAAAAAACAATACAAAAGCACGCATTCAAATACAACACACACTGACTTCCTGATTTCAAGCAGCAGCTTGAGCAGGTCTTCTGAAGAGATTTTGCTGCTGTCCTGACGATACAGAGGGGAAAACTTTCCATCCACATCCAAACTACCTTGGGTGTCTTTAAACACTTGTCTGAAACAACAACACATTGCTAATGGAGTCCAGGGTATAGATTGTTTGTAACAGATTTAATAGTCGGCACTTAACTATTCAGTGACAAAACCACAAAAATAGGAAAGATTAAACTAGATTAGTACTTTGGCATGATATTTAATTAAAACTGCTGCTTCCTTTTTAAGATAAAATAAGGTTTAAAAAAACATATAAATTTTTGTGGCCATTTTATATACTATATAAACACACTTACTTTGCAGCCCATGCAAATGGCATCCGGTATTGGCCAAGCCGTTGGCATATCTGCTTGGCTGTCTTCATCACCTTCTGGACGGTCTGTAAATTGCACATAGCAAACTCTTGTGAACTGCACAGAAATAGAAAATATGTGCCTAAAAACAGTCAAAGGAAATACCAAAAGGCCCAGGGACTGAGAATTTTCTGAGATGACTGAGTGACTGAGATGAGAATTTTTTTATGACAGTAAATTAGAATAAAAGAAAAAGTTTATGACCTTGAACCACTGTTTTAATTATAATATCAGACATTTGAGTCACATCTCATCTCATCATCTTCCGCTGAATTCTCTACTAAGGTCACGTGGAGGTTCCACATGCCCATCAATGAGAAAACGTTTCAGGTGATGGACAGATACATCCATTACATGGCACCAGTATTTTATATTATATAACAATTTGCCAATAAATCAAAACAATATGAGACAGGATTACTATGTGTCTTGATACTTGCTCCATCACCAACTACTGATTTCAATCGAAGCTATTATGGTTTCAAAAAGGGTATATTGGGTGTAAAATTAAAACTGCTACAGCTAATGTATTGTCCCTTTAAATGGCAGTAAATGGCATCACTTACTAATAAGCTACTTAAAATATAACTTAAAATAAACATTATACCTTTAGGAAATAAACCACCTTTTTACTAATAAACACCAGTCATTAAAAAAAAAATTGCCAGTACAGAAAAACACTCATTTCGACCATTTATAAATATATTAGATTTTTTGATCTTTTAAAAAACCCAGAAGAAAGTCTTATTATTTTTAGATTTAACCTCATATTCACACCTTGGTCATGTCTGATGGCTTAATGTAAGGTTCAGCGCAGTGAGTGATACCATTCTGTAGAACTTTCTCAATCCGGGCCACCAGGAAGATGTCTGTGTTGGGGCTGGTCACAGAGAAAATTCCCTAAAAAAATTCCCGTCAATTAATTATAATGCATTATTAAAAGAGTACAAAATACATTTGTAAAGTCATACACTGATGCTTAAAAAATGGCCAAATTCATTCCAAGTGTGGTTGAGTTGCTGAGCTTAATGCTTCCACTTTTCAATAATAATAGCAGTCCCATCAGTTGATCCATCATTTATTCAAATATGACTGAAACCTTTAATTACCTGAGTTGGATAGCACAGAAGGGCCTCTGACACCCTTTGGATAATAGGTAAGCCATTAACCTTGACTTCACCCCTTAGTTCTTTTCCTTCTGGTTCAGTGGGTGTGTGAGGGGACTCGGACAACATCTCTCTCACACATGGTGGATTCAAATCTACATGAAAGTCACCTGAGATCTTGCAACCTTTGCTTAAATCAAATAATGCCAAAGTAATGAAAAATGGTTCCACCTGTAAAAATATGGGAAATACGAGGTTTAGGTTAAATGTGAAACAAAGCTAAACAGCATGATTTTGGCCTGGACAAACACACGTTGGTCCAGATCTAATTTTTGCTGCAGGTTATTTTTACCTACATGTTAAATTGTTGTCAGTATTTTTTTAATAATAAATTTTAAGCTCTCTGTTTTGTATGTTTATTGCACTTGGTCTGGCCAGGGTTATGCAAAAATAACAACTATCCAGTATCCCTAGTTACAGTTTACCTCATTAGAAGCAAGATTGGCTCATTATATTTTGACAAACTATTCATTTGCATTCACATTTAGTTGGTTGTACCCGTTTTAATTTTGGCTGATGTGAGTTAAAGTTCATCAATTCTTTCAGATAAATAAATAATTATGTAATGGGCAAAAGTATAATATTGATACTAAATACTAAACATAAATAGTTTGATAATTAAATGAATTAAAACATATAAAAAACACATTTAAATAACCTAAACAACAAAAAATTAAATATTAAAATGTAAGAGTTTTAATAAAGCACTTCATTTTAATAGAGTAATTTGATTTCACCAGTGCCAGATAATTTAGTCCAGTATTAAACAAATGTCATAATTTAAAAATATTTTTGTGAAACTTTTTAAATTTTAAATCTCGTTTTTCCTTACTTTATACTATGTTTTAATCTTTTTTTTATTTCAACTTGTAAATCTGTTTATATAATCTTCATGTCATGTTATTTTTTATGCCGCTGTAATTATGCAAATGTCTCCTTGTGGTATAATAAAAGGTTATCTTATCTTATAATGAATGAACAGTTTTGTCTGAAATGTTTTTTAAGGATTATGTCATTATGTAATGAACTTAAACATGGCTATTAAATACTCAAAGTAAAATTTTGGCAAAAATTAACATTGATTCAGTTCCCCATGCCCATCTAGGGGAGAACGTCTCAGGCACTGGGCAGATATATCCAGGACAGGGTGCCAAACCATCACTGGGCACACACTCACTCACACACAAAGATTATTGGGGCAATTTAGAGCAGCCAATTTACCTTGAATCCATGTTTTTGAACTGTGGGAGGAAGCTGGGGAACCCTAAGGAAACCCATGCGGCCACGAGGAGAACATGGAAACTTCACCCAGATTAGGATTCGAACCGGGAATCCCCAGCACTAAGAGGCATACATGCTTATCCACTAAACCACCGTGTTGCCCCAAAATTAAAAAAAATGCATACAAAAAATATCCAAATAGCACTAGACACTGTAAAGCTGATTTACATTAGTGAGAAGTCCATCTGTTTTGTCACTGACAGAGCCCTGCAGACTGAAGGTGAGATCATGGCAGCTGACCATTATGCGGTGACCAAAGCGCTCTTCAAAAGGCTTTACATCTGGCTCAATGCCAGAGAAGTCTAGTCTCTAAAAAAAAAAAAAAAGAGAGAGTGCATCTATTAAACATTGTCATTAGTGTAGGCCCTCCAAAAAAAAAAACATAATAACAATAATAAATATTTAGAAAATAGTAATATGTTCCAACCTGAGTCTCAGGATCAAGAGTAAGAATTTTCTGCCGATTTTCGTTCCGATTGATTTTACTGAGCTGATCAGTTTCTCTGGCATACTTCAGATAGAAGGGTTAAAGTATGGATTAGATCAAGGACATCAAGGACAATACAAAGTTTGCTAAAACATAAAGAAAACTGATTGGATATTTAAACAAGCCTTAATTTCTTGTTTCCTTTACCTTTAAAAGCTCTAAATGGAGACTCCGTCCGAAGCTTTCTGTGACACTCTCTGGCTCTGATTTTCCCTGGTTATTGGTTTCTTCATCTGAGAAAAGGACATCAAGTAAAGATGTGTATTTACAGCTGCATTGAAAAGTATTTATTTCTAAGTTAAATTATTTGTATTTTACATTTTGTCCTGTATGTCATTTAAATAACCAGCTCCATTACTTGTTTTATTTGTCTTTATAAAAAAATATACCATGACAAAAATGGAATTAGTGGCAATTTATTTATTCCTAACAAGTGAAAATTATACACACTATATAATTCGGAGAACCCGGAGGAAATCCACTCTGACACGGGGAGAACATGCAAATTCACCCAGATTGTGATTCAAACCACGAATTCCCAGAGCTAAGAGGTGAACATGCTAACCACTAAGCAGCCGTGCCACCCCTTATATACACTATATAGATCCTAATTAGTGAATACAAGAGTTTTATTCAATCCCACTGCCACAGGTGAATAAAAACAAGCACAAAGCCATGCATCTTAGACAATTTGCCTTTTTGAAATAAAAGAACTGGCAGGAATTTCCACATACACACTGTGATGAGAGACATCATATTCAACTGAGACAGCATATCATGCTTTTATTTATAAAGTATATGTAACCTGTAAAAACTGCCCTTATAAACAATTAAATGCCTAATAATTAGCCTCCACCTCTGATAAACATTAAGAAAGCCTATTAAGAAATCCTATCAATTATAGTTTGTAATGAAAACTGAAACTACATGATTTTACTCTTTTTTAAATCCCAGCGAATAAGCAAAACAAAGCCGTGTAAAGGAAGAAATACAAGAGTCACCATCGTACTAAAAGAACCACAGAGTTCAGTGGCTGAGACTGGGGTGATTCAACAGACAAACCTACCAAGAGCTTTGCAGATGACTACCTTGTATATGAGGATAATAGGAAGCCATGACTAAAAATAAACCACATTAAAGTACTTCTAAAGGCTGTGGATAGATACCACAAACGCTGTGTTTTTAGTAAAGATTCTAAAAGGATTCTGATGCAAATTATCAGATCATGTAAAAAAACAAGTCTACTTTTCAAAAATATGCAAATTTTTTAGACATATGGCCAAACCATCACAGTGTCTGAATTTGCCTGAACAAGACTGATTTTTTTTTTTTTTTGCCAAAGTGCACAGAAGAATCACAAAACACCATCCCTTCCATTGGTATACCAGCATTATAGGTGGATGGCATGGTGGATAAGCAAAAATGTTAAGGAGGATGGCCTTCCCATCCACCTAAAACCTCTCTTCAGAGCCATGCCCCTGACAGTTCGCCAAAAACTGACTCTAAATAAAGATTCTAGGTGGATTTAAGGGCCATTCTTATCTCTCTGCTTACCCACCCTGAGTAGCCCGCTGCTAGGCCACCTATAATGATAGTATACAGATAACAGCTGTTTTAACTTCAGCCACACACAACATAACCAATTCATTGTCCAGCACTTCTGTATAAAATATATTTGCCATTGTAAACTGGCTTTTTTTTTTTTTTTTTTTTTGCAATACTTGTCTTTTCTGTTTCGCCCAAGAGTTTAACTTACCCCTCATATTTTACAGCAGAAAAATAAAAAAAATGTTAAGCAAAGAGTTAAAGTGCAGGAGGTTTCTGTTCTACCTAAATGCACCAGCCATATAGGAGAAAAATATGAATACACTATGAACTTCCGATCTACTTTACTTATCCACTGGCTTTGACTTTCATTTATGATTTACAGAACTGAACACACAATGCATGAAATATACTTCCGAAGAGGAAATTAAGTGTGAAACCTGGAAAAGGGAAGTAAAGGTTACTTACAGTGATCTGATAATAAATAACAAGAAGAATTACAGTGTTGTTTGCCTGTTGCACATTATTGAGACATATTGCACTTTTTGCGAGTCAGTTGCTGTTTCTGCATTATAGATAATGTAATTACAATACAGATGCTAAGACCAAACAGGTATTATTTTGAAGATTAAATACAATTTTTTACATTATTTTTACTTAATGTCAAAAGCATCATTTTAATTTAATGTTAGTTGAAAATTATGAAACACCCTGTCTAAAATGTAACATTAAATCATGTGTCTACTTATTCACGACCAAATAATATTTTAGGCTGTGTTTGCTCATGACAGCTTAATTTTGTTAATAATTACAAGCCAGTGTTATTTACTGCAGATAAGTCCCAATAATTTATTACACTTACTGAGTTACTTATGTTTAATGTTTTAAATACACAAAACACAAAAATAAATTACATGGATTATAAAGTTATGGTGGCACGTTGGCTTAGTGGTTAGCAGTTTCCATGGTCTCACCGTGTCCGCGTGGGTTTCCACCGGAAAGATAATGAATGATTATGTAGTTTTTTTTTAATACATTCTTTAATTTATTTAAATCGAGACAAACCAAGTGTTAGTGATTTGTTTCTGTTGTCTAATTAAATGTACAATCCATTTCCAAAAAAAGTTGAATGCAATGATTTGCAAAATATCAATAACCCATATTTTATCCCCATTATGATATAAATAATGTTTTCATTTAGATCTTTAAACTTCAAAATATTACATCTTCAAATTTTACAGGGGAATTTTCAGGGAAAATTTCATATTTTGCATTTGATGGCAGCAACACTCTCCAAAAAAATAGGACAGGGCATGTTCATCGTTGTGTAGAATCCATTTCATTAACAACTGTCTGTAAACCACTGGTTTTCTATTTGTGAATGGTCTATACTGCAGATAGGACAGTTCAGCACGTAGACTGTTCTACTGTGAAGCTGTGCTGCATTGTCTTGCTGAAAATTGCATGACCTTTATTGAAAGAGACATTGTCTGGATGAGAGCAAATTTTGCACTAAAGGCTCAATGAATTTTCAGTAGTGATGGTGCCTTCCAAGATGTGCAAACTGCCCAAGCCATAGGCACTAATGCAACCCTATACCATCAGAGATGCACGTTTAAGATGATATTAAACTATCCACTAATAATAAGCTAAACAGCCCCTCTTTAAAATTATTTCAAATTTTAAATAATCTGACCACAGTACCATTCCATTCTGGTTCACATACTTTTGCCACTCCCATATATGTGATACAGGATTGTTTTCAAAATAATACCTAAATGAGCAAGTCAATTTTTCTGGTTTAATTTGATTGTTTTTATGTACTTTTAATGCAAATCTGATGCTGTATCAAATTAAATGTATGCATAAAAAAATAGATATTTCTTAACTTTCCAAACACTTCACAAATCATCATCAGATGAAATACCAAATAATGGAGAGGGAAAAAAAGCATTAAACATACCTAAAGCACACTCTGAGCTGTCAGCTCCATTCCTCCTGTCTTCTAAGGCACTCTGAAGAGCAAGTTTCAGAGTGCTAACCCATTCCTCCATCTCAGCCTCACTGTCTGCTGCCAGGTAATGACTGTAGCGCTCCTGCATCTTTAACTCAAATCCATTTCGACGCATCTTGGGACACTACAATGTCAATAAGACCTCTGAATAAGTTTTTGTAATTAATAAAATCATCGTACAAGTGCTGTATAAAATATCTCACTTTAAGCAATTCAAGTTGGTAAAACTGATATGGTACATAATTTTATATTTATTAACATTATCTCAAATAAATACTTTGTAAATTTGGTTCCAATTAGTTTTTAAACTATTTACTGTTTATAACAAACTTTTGACGTATACAGTCAGGTAAACATTATTATTTCTGATTATTTATTTATTTTGCCTTTAGATCATTCACGGTCATTATGTGTTACCTGACGTCACTGACATTTACAGGAATGTTTGTTCATGTACACATGGATCATTTCCAGTTTGAATACCATAAAATGGCAAAGCGTAATAAATTCACTTATGTTCATTAGTCTACAGTATTTGTTTTCAAAATGAGTCTTTACATGTTAGTATCTAATGTATTTTTATATTTATAATGTACACCTAACTGGAATTTAAAAAAATGAACATTTTCTTAAATGTACTGACAAGAATCAGCACATTACAGTTATACAATGACTGACTGTAATCTGTTTGTTCCATTTGCATGCCCTTACTAAAAACCAAAACAGGAACATCATCGAACACTCTAGTATTTGTGAATCAGCATTGCATTGCTGTTTTTTTTAACTATTATTGAATTGAAGTCAAATTATAACATTTTTATAATAATAACATAACTTATAACACCATCAGCTAAATTTTTGCTATGAAGTTTTACAAGACAGCATTAATTCCTGATTATCCTTTTGTTCTTGAACTTATGTACCAGCATCAAATAAATGGCCATTGACTCAAAGATGTATATATAGAGTAATAGAGTGTTTATATATCCGAAAGTTTTTTTGACACAAGAAAGAAATTTTGACACAATGTTATATGTACATGTTTTTCTATAATTCATTTTCATTATTTATTTTGTGTGTAAATAATATGTGTGTCACCTCTATAGCGACTGCCACAAGGGTACAGTATAGGGGCAGCTGGAAGGCGCTTAGCACATGGTAAGGGTACAAGGGAGGGGACAACGCAAGGTGCTTGGCGTATAGAAATTGGTTCTTGATGGGTGTCACCTCTGAATTAAATTCTGCACAGGTTCAATCCAGGGGAGGATGGAAGGCACTTGAAGTCTAGCGACTGCCACACGGGTAGAGTGAGTGAAGGGTAAGATGCGAGCCCTCTCTCGTATAGCTTACTTATATCGTGTGTAAAGAATATAAGTGTGTGTCATTTTTATAGCAGCGATTGTAGCAATTGACGCACAGGTAGAGTGGAGGGGACGCCGCAAGGCATTTGGCGTTTTGAGATTGGCGCACAGGTAAAGTGGAGATAATGATGCGAGGTGCTTGACATATAGCAAATGGCGCACGGGTAGAGTGGAGGGGAAGACACAAGGTGCTTGGCGTATTGCAATTGGCACCCGGGTAGAGTGGAGTGGAGGACACAAGTCACTTAGCGTTACGCGATTGGCACCCGGGTAAAGTGGAGGGGAAAACACAAGGCGCTTGGCGTTTAGAGATTGGTGCACAGGTGAAGTAAAGTGGATGACACGAGACGCTTGGAGTATAGTGATTGATGCACGGGTAGAGTGGAGTGAAAGACATGAGGCGCTTAGGGTATAGCGATTGGCAAATGGGTAAAGTGGAAGGCACGGCGCAAGGTGTTTGGCATTAAGAAATTGGCGCACAGGTAGTCGAGGGGAAGACGTGAGGCACTTACATAGCGATTGGTGCATGGGTAGATTAGAGGGGAGGACACGAGGCGCTTGGCGTATAGCGAATAGTGCACGGGTAGAGTGGAGGTGACGTGCAAGGCTTATGTCATTTGGAGATTGGGGCACAGGTAAAGTGGAGGGGAGGACATGAGGCACTTGAAGTATAGCAGTTGGTGCATGGGTAGAGTGGAGGAGAAGACAAGAGGCGCTTGGCATATAGCGATAGGCGTGCAGGTAGAGTGGAGAGGAAGACGCGGGGAGGCTAACGTACACATAATGCTGTAAGGCATGCTACGACTTACAGGTCAACAGCAATAAGGACATCTAACTAAATGTGTCGATCCCACAGCCCTGCTTTGCTTCCCAAAACTTTAATTGAACAAAGTTATCTTGCCAAATAAGCAAATTGGTGAGTAACTTTACTAAAAACATGTTTGTAAAAATGCTCACCACCCAGGCGTAGAACGGGGAATGGCTATTTCAAATATATAAATTCCAAAACCGTCACTCATTTAAAAACATTTGCCTTTTAACTTTCACGCTGTTATCAAGTTTAACATGTTAGAAATGTGCGGTGTCTGTTTTATTTCTTTTCCATTTAACCAGATGAGCCACATCAATGCATGGCCAGGTACCACTAGTATAAGATAAAAAGTCAACTAGAAAGATATGCTCAAGCAATGGGAACAAACATACTAGTTAACTGTAGTAACAATCAGTGGAACAGTGCTCTGTGCTAGATCAAAATCAGAAATTTCTTTGAGATTTTAAGTACCGGAATCACATCTACACAGGAATCCAGGTAAATGGAGCCCTTGGTCTCTTTATAGTTCTTTTCATCTTTGTAGGAGTTGAGGATATAGGAACCATCTGGGAGCTGGGACAAGTAAAAATACCTTCGTTTGAACACCTAGAATGGTAAAACAGAAACGAATTGAATGTTGACATGGAAACATTAAATTATAAATTGATCTTTAATTCTTAAAATAACATAGCAATAAAATAACAAACACAATAAAATTGTCATTTCTTTTTTATATGACTTTTTTCTATAACAAAACATTACCATAGTGCAACCAAATACTTAAGTGGGAAAGCCAAAAAAATAATATTAGTGAGTTTATTTCATATGAATTCCCAATTCACTTTCTATTCCTGGCCACCAAAACGTTCCTCTTAAAAACTCAAGAGTTTTAGTTGACTTCTTGTTAGACAAAAAATAGAGAGACGTGCCACCATTTGTATCGGGATAAATAGTCTTTCCAGGGATCATGATAATGTGAGGGCTATTTCAAGTCTATCTCCAGTGAGCGTTGAGAATAAAAACGCAGCCGTTGTCTGCCACACTGACAAAACTCTGCAGGGTGAAATTCTAAACATCAGAGCCCTTCCTGCTGGACAATGCAAATATTTCAGGAGGGGTGATCTTAGTCAGTTGTTATATTATTTGTTGCAGCAACTGCTCATGGTATCCTATGACTGCCAATTGCTACTGTTTTCGGCTTTTTTCGTTATGGTCACACTATTCTACAGGCTGGGCCATAAGTATGGATACACCCTGATAACAATGTAAGTGGTTGCTGATATCACCTTACCTTACTTTGAGCACATTCTTTAGTGGGTTACTATCATTGCTCCACGCCACAAACATGTAAATAACTCGATAATGAATGAAGCTACCCTCTACCCAAAAAAACAAAACAAAAAGAAAAGTTGAATCCAAAATGGCGGCTTTGCAGATAGCAAGGGTTTCACCTGGCCTCAAATACCCTTCACCCCCACGTACTAATATGTCAAACACGGTAAGGTATCACTTCCTTTTCATTAGGGTGTATCCATACTTATGGCCCACCCTGTATTATGAGTGGTGTTGGACAGAGAAGACTCAAACACTGAAGAGTTAACTAGAAGGTGATTATAAAAAGCTTATGAGATTGAAAAAAATTAATTAAAATCCTTAGTAGAAGAAGTAGGCTATATACTGTATTACACTTATGTCTCTAATAAAATTACGGTACTTACTCTAAGAAAATATTTATTAAATAAATAAATATTTACATATGTTCTAGAAATAATTAACAGTAGAAAAAATAATACCTTAATTGCTATAACACAAGTATTATATACTGTATACACAAATAGCTCAAAATTACCCTGACTTTGTCTTCTTTTTTGAAGCCCGTTTTAGTAAGCAATGTAATAAAATACACATTTTTAAAAAATACATATTTCAAAGATCAAAGAAAAATTCAATTACCCTCATTGATACTGAAAGGCTGCTGTTGATATTAGCTTTCTGAAGCCAACCTTGTTTCATTACACCTCCTTTTTGAGAGCACAAAGATGCAGAGTCCTAATACAAACCCACACACACACACACACACACACACACACACACACACACAGAGTAAGTAATTTAATGTAATTCTTATTCATCTCCTGCTGGGAATATGGAAGCCTGTCATTGGACACACAATTTTTATGGCTTTAATGCAAATACTCAAAAATGTGGCTTCCTGAACATTTGTGTTAACCCTTCGGGTTGAAATTCTGGGATGTCAAGCTTATAAGTTAGTTTAAGAATGTTATAATGTTATAATGTTATAATATCAAGTTAACAAATTTACATAAACCCAGTATTGTACATTCAAAAATATCAGAAATTAATGTTTTTAAATAGTATTGCATCAACTAATGATGACACCAATATTCCTATTGCTGGACAATGTTATGCAAATGAAATGTAAAATTATCACTGTGTCACTTCACAGTTATGGTCTAAGACCAACTCCAGTCTTTTGGGTTTCCATGATCAAATTTAATGTGTGGATTTTAGAAAATCCTAAGCTGACACGTGAATAAACACGAATAAATGTCTTGCCCTCCATTGCATCTTCGGCGCCCACTTACCTCCAGTGTCAGGCGCATAAAGAAAGGGGGGCAATACGTAAGGAGCGCTAGTCACTTCTTACCTGTTTTTGTATTTACCTTCAGTTAACTTATTTTTCTCGGTTCTCTTTTTTATTTGGTTTATTAACCAAATATTGGTTCGTTTGTTTGTCATGTGACAGGGACTTTTGTTTGTCTATCCTTGATCGTTTTATGTTACGCGTGTTGGTTCCTTTTTTGTATTGTGTTTTGCCATTTTCAAATAAATGCTATATATGCTGCTACCTGGCAACCTGGCACCTCTCTTCACTGTGTTTTCTCATGGGTTCTGGCACACAACCTTGACACTTAAGAACAACTGCCCAGCAAATGTAAAAGTATGCAAACTTTAGGTTAAGCTATAAATACCTTTTTTTATCTAATATTTTATCTAACTATTATCATACCTTCACCTGTGTGACTTAATGCTATTTTTTGGTTTTGGTATTTGGTAATTATTAAATGAGTAAAAAGATCTTTTAATGTTCACTTGTTGACCTTTTATTTTAGTTAGCAAAATTGAGAAGATGAATTGCATTATTTGTGTTTGATAACTGTCACTCTGGTTACAGTAGCATGGTTTCTATCATAGCAACATGAAACACAGCAGTAAACTAAAACTCAGCCTAAACTTTACACATAGATACACTTTATAAAGCCATACATCAGTTAAGAATATGAGTCTATTGCCATATTAAACTGGACTGCTTGTTCAAACATGGTGTAAAATGTCTCTGGTGAAGTGTGTTTGCAGACGTAATGCGTAAAACAAAGCACAACAATAAAAAAACAGCACAAAACACATTACAAGAAAAACAACAATGAATGTAAGGTATAGCAAATGTAAATGTGAATGTGATAAATGATCATTTTTGTTAATTTTCTTTTAATAAAAATACATTTATAACCATTGTTGTTTAAACACTTTATTGTTATAATGGTGGGAAGGTTTTTTAGTTCCTGTTAGTGCGATTTAGTTTCATTTTAGCTGAGCAGGGTCGTATAGCAACATGTTGTAGTGTTGCCACTATGTCATAAGTCACTGCTAAACCGCTGATCACTGTTATGACAATGAGCGGCTAGAACAGACAGGGGATCCACACATCGTCTCAACATGGTTGACAATATTTTTTTTAACAATTAGATCTTGTGATATCTTATGTGGTTGCATCTAGTAACTCCCACAATTTCCACCATATTTCAAGGCAAAAAGGACAAAGACAACACTGTTGTTTTACAAATATAATCATATTTAGAAATAATGCAGGTATCACAACAGCACCATCCTCCCCTCATTTATTAATTAATATCTTCCATAATTTTCCAGAAAACATCATTCTTAGTCTATATTGATGACATATTTCTTATTGTTAATTCTGCTCTGTCCACATGCTGTATTGTCTTCATATTGTTGTGGTTCTTAAGTATTTCTAACATAATCACTTGTTTAAACAAGCTAAGATGTGAAAGATTTATCACAGCAGCATCCCTTTTTTGGGCTATATACACTGCTCAAAAAAATAAAGGGAACACTTAGACAACACAATGTAACTCCAAGTAAACCACACTTCTGTGAAACCAACCTGTCCAGTTAGGAAGCAAC
>JAOUQT010318788.1:0-14335 GCA_025769995.1 Xyliphius kryptos | reverse complement strand
CAGCACAGTGTCCAGAGCATGGAGCAGATACCAGGAGACGGGCCAGTACACCAGGAGACATGGCGAGAACATCCGCCGTCTCATCAGGAGCATGTCCAGGTGTTGTAGGGAGGTCATACAGGCACGTGGAGATCATCATTTGTTCTCAACGCATTCCACTCTCTACTAAATAAATATTTCAACTGAAATATTTGATTCATTCAGATCTAGGATGGGTTATTTTAATGTTCCTGCTATTTTTTTTAAAGCAGTGTATATATAGTTTCGGTTTTCAAAGGGACAAAAGGTGATTTTTCAGCACTGGGGATCCAGGTTCAAATCCCAATCTGGTTGGAGATTGACCGTTGTGTCCGTATGGGATTGCTCCAGGTTCTCTGCTTTTTTCTCACAGTCCAAAAACATGGATTCAACGTGAATTGGCTGCTTTAAATTGACCCCATAATGTGTGTGTCTTCCGAGATGTGATTTTTGTTGTAGGGGATCACATGCCAAGGTATGTTTTTTGTCGTAGGATCCTGTGTCATCCGAGTTATTATTTTTGTTGTAGGGTAATGGGCCACCCAAGGTATAATTTGAGTTGTAGGGGTCATATGCCAGCCGAGGTATGGCTTTCGTTGTGTGTGTCCCTGTTAGTAAGTGTGTAAGCCCCTGTCCTGGGTCTGAAACATTCTCCACTGGATGGGCATGGGGAACCTTCTGTTGACCCTAGTAGAGGATTAAGCAAAAAGCGCTAAAGACAATAAGATTTGTTCGACATACTAAAATATCATCATCATTTTTAAAAATGTTCCCACCACAACCATCCTGTTTTCTTTGCATGCACAGTGCCACGCCAGTCTCTGGAGGGGTTCATGAATCTGTTGCCGCCGGAGACCTTCAAACTCGGGCTGTAAATCTCCAGCGGGTTTAGTAAACCTTTTCCCAGAAATCCACAAGAGAACCATGAGATATTCTCAAATGTTTAGCAGGCTGCAGGTGTGCAATTGAAATGCACTGATTTAACCTTTTTAAGCAAACCCTTGCGTCAGACAGACGCCGAAATCTAAACACAAACCAACCGGGACGAGTGCAAGAAAAACGACATACGTTTACATTTGGTCATTAACAACTTACAAATATCCCAACAGCACCCTGGAGCAATAAGGAGTTAAGGGTCTTGTTCAAGGACCCACATTGGTAATTTCAGTGGATCTGGGATTTGAACCCACAACCTTCAGATTGTTAGTCCAACACCCTAACCACGTGCTACCGTACCCCTATGTACCCCCATGTTTACTATGTTCACATGCCGTCTTTACATAAAGTTTACATTCCATCCATCCATTATCTTCCAAATGATCCTCTACAGGGGTCGTGGTGGGGTTCCCCATGCCCATCCAGGGGAGAACATCTCGGGCACTGGGCAGATACACCCAAGACAGGGCGCCAATCCATCGGTGGACACACACTCACAAACACACACTATAGGGGCAATTTAGAGCATCCAGTTTATGTGGAATCCATGTTTTTGGACTGTGGGAGGAAACCGGAGAACTTTGAGGAAACCCACGTGGACACGGGGAGGACATGGAAACTCTACCCAGATTGGGACTCGAACCTGGAATCTGTTAGCCACTAAACCACCATAAAGTTTACATTGAACAACATAAAAGTAAACCGGTTTCTTGATGCCGCCTCCATTTTTAAAGGACACTTAATTGCAAGAGTGTCCATCTCTCCGTCAGTGCCAAGGGGCTTAAAATTGGGACGTTGCATTGATTGTTACTCGACACAACTCAACTATAGGACGTGTAGGCACCTACACACACACACACACACGAGAGTTTTCGCTCAGCAGGGGGAGATCAGGCATCTACACAATCGTTGACAGGTTTTATGTCACTGAGAGATGTCAGCATACACAAATTCTCACGTTTGGCATCTCCATCTGCGCCTGGCAGCATAAACCACATGTTCTGCCAAACACCCAGATCAGTCAACTCCATTTTCTGGCTTTTGTGCGGCTGGTACTTCTTCATTTTCTGTGTTTGAACTTAGATCAACTCTTTGTCAATGTCTCAGTTGCAACGAGTCCCATGGACTCATCTGTAACAGAACAGAAGGCAGTGATGGGTTAATGGTTTTGGTGCTCCACTTCATCATGTTGCTAGCAATCGACCCGGAGCTCTTGATCAGCCTTCGAATGAAGCTTGTTACCCTTAGTTCCTCACTTCTGGAGGTGTAGGGTGTGGTCGCTCAGTGGTTAGGGTGTTGGGCCAGCAATCTAAGGGTTGTGGGACCAGATCTGAGCTCCACTGAAGTTACCAATGTGGGTCCTTGAGCAAGACCCTTAACCCTCATTACTCCAGGGATTCTGTATCAACCCTGTGTTCTGATCCAACCAAGTTGGGATACCTGTAAGTCACTTTGGATAAAAGCGTCTGCTAAATAACTAAATGTAATGTAAATGTATTCGTACAGATTCAGGCACAAAGGTGCCTACATTTACACTTACATTTGGTCATTTAGCATTTAGATGCTTTTATCCAGAACACAGGGTTGATGCAGCACACCTGGAGCCATGTGGGTTAAGGGTCTTGCTCAAGGACCCACATTGTTAACGTCAGTGGACCTGGGATTTGAACCCCAACCTTCCGATTGACTTAAGCAACTTGAGCACACAGGCCATTTCCCAGATTACTGGATGCGTATAAGGGCCCTCCTTTCAGGAACTTAAAACTAACCAATGATTCTTACAGTTTCAGGGTCTTGGATGTTTTTAACCTTTCTGTCTTTTTTTTTTTTTCTCCAGGTTTTCATTGAGGACAGAAAGTACAAATATATTGATGGTAGTGACGAAGCTACAGCGAACTGGATGAGGTAATTACATCCCTTCATAGAGCAAAAGAACTGTACAGGGTGTGGACCATAAGTATGGATACACCCTGATAAAATGAAAGTGGTTGCTAAAATCACCACAGAAGGAATGCTACCACAGGCCCCTGTGTCCGTTGTTTCAGGTGGTATATGGTAGCATTTCTTCTGCGGTATTACTCTCGGTTTGTCAAGAGTGGGAGAAGAGAATCGTGTTGACAATTCAACACAATGGGCAGCACTGAGCACATCCTTTAGTGGGTTACTGTAGTTGCTCCATGTCACAAGGATTAGGATATTTATAAGTCACTTTGGATAAAAGCGTCTGCTAAACGACCAAATGTAAATGTCCAAATGCAGTCAAACATTTGGACACGCCTCCTTTTTTTTTTTTTTTTTTTTTTTTTCTTCGGAAGGAATAAATAGTGTAGCCTAGTCGACTAATGCATACAATAGTCGCTATTTGGATCCATAGAAAAGTCATTTGTGGCAGCCCTACGTCAGTGTCACTTTAGAACTGACCATAAGCAATCCACCACCCAAATTATACCTGTTCTGCAATGGTGCTGACCAATAGAGAAGAGAGACCCAACAGAAGACTAACAAAAACAAGAAAACACATGGACTACACTCCGTTATTATGAAACTACAAAGACCATCTGTTTGGTTAGTGGAGGAAATAGACGGATGGTTAATGGATTTGCATCAATAGGAAGCAGTGTCCAAAGTTTTGACTGGTACTCTATGAAGTAAAATCCTGAAAGCAGACGTATCTTTCCTGTAAAGGCCTCACTGTATAACATTTGGATTTTATCTTTGGTTAGATACATCCAAAAGTCTTCGGATGAAAGTGAGAGGAACCTGAGTGCGTTCCAGCATGGCGAGCACATTTATTTCCGGGTTTGTCGCAGTCTTGCAGTCGGGGAAAAGCTGCGAGTGGGTTACAGTGAGGAGTATATGAAACGGCTGCAGGGTCTGCCTTCAGATCACAGTAAACATGGTAAGACTTAATGACCGCTGCACATTCCTGCAGAGAGATGGATGTCTGTACTACGATGTTATGGAGATACAAAAAGATTAACCTACATTTTTTACGTTTGTTGGGAATAGGATGTTTATGGCCAAAGGTATGTGGACACACCACCGTTTTTTTAGTGGTTCTAGGAAGAGAAGCTAATTTAGATGTCAAATCTTTGTAGCCAAAGTTTAGGGAAGGCCTTTTCTTGACTTTACAGCAAAAACAGCGTAGTAGAATGTTGAAAGCACTTCTCATCCCATAAAAATCACCATAATTTTAGTCACAATTCAGTTGTGTAATCACTAGAATGATGTCCACATACTTTTGTGTAATTTTGTGTACCACGGGTGTCCAAACAGATTTCATAGCGGGCCAAATTTGATGCCTGGGGGCCAATAGTTCATTCTGACACTTTTTTACCCCAAAGTTATATAAAAATACACACTTATCAAACAATTTTTCATGTCCCAATGACCTTTTTTTTTTTCAAATGGCAGTGTAACCAAATATAAGCCACTTTAAAGAAACCTGCTACACTGTTGTATCATGAAACCTCATCATTATCCGATCTGTCTGACTACTATTTATTTAATATTAGTGAGGGCCTTATCCGTAATTGGTTGCACTGCGCCTTTAAGATAGTAATCAGCCAGTCAGACCTCACCAGGCTCTTAAAGGAGACAGCAAGTGACCCGCTGATTGGTTTATTCCATGTTACACCCACAAATTACTTTGTCATGATAGCAAAGACACACGGACACCCCCTAATTTAAGCTGCAGGGTGTACGGTTAGCCGTCTGCTAAGTGATGCTAAAATAAATCCTCTTCTTGGTGGTTGTAAAATGTATAGATTTGTATAGGACACACTTTTGACTTTCTATAAGTAGATGTTGCTTTTATGTAACTGATGTCCTTCATGTAGTTTTAATGCCACCTCATCAGGCTGACCTATACCCCACCTTTCAGACAGCAGTTCAGAGGAACCCGTCCAACCCCGAGAGGAGACCGAGGTCCCGCTTCAACGTCGCCCTCTACAGGGCAGAAAACCGTCCAGTAAGCACGCCAGCGACGAAGTAGACAATCAACCTCAAGCCAAAAGGAAAAAAATCGACCTCATATTTAAAGACGTTGTCGAGGCCTCTTTAGAAGCAAGAAACCTTTTAACGAATGCTCTTCCACGATCCACTGCACAAGCTTTAAAACAATCAGAGGGAGTCCATGGCCACACGGACTGCACCGTGCCTATCCCGCCCCCTGGAATGCCTCCTTCAGGGCAGCAGGCTGATAAGCGCATTAAAGTTGAAGATTCGCAAGAAGACCTCCCCGTGCCATCAACATCCTTCTGTCCGAACTGTGTCCGGCTGAAGAAACGCATTCGTGAATTGGAGGCGGAGCTTCAGCGTTTTAAGCAGCAAGACCAAGTCGAGTCGTTGCCTTTACCACCGTCTGATGCCCTTTGCAGTGAGGAGCTTAAAGGTAGGTGCGCAGCGGGAGGATGCTTTAGTAAAAGCGAGAGATTAAAGGAAATGTAGAGGGTGATTTAAGTGAAGTTGGGGTGTCCACATACTTTTGGCCATGTACTTTGCAATTACATTTGTTTGTCAAAGTGTGACGGGATCTTGTTTTCCGTTCGTAGCTGAAGCCTTGACTCCCACTCCAGTTGGTTTGGAGGAGGATGATCAGGATGTCGACTCGGCGGACGAGTCCATATCCATGGACGCGGTCATCACCCCTGAAGATGCCTCCAAATCCGTCAGTCCAGGCAGAAGAATCCGCCGCTTTAAACAGGAGTGGCTAAAGAAGTTCTGGTTCCTGCGCTACTCACCGACACTGAATGAGATGTGGTGCCACGTGTGCCGGCAGTACACCGTACAGTCCTCCAGGACCTCCGCCTTCATCATCGGGTCCAAGCAGTTCAAAATCCACACCATCAAGCTTCACAGCCAGAGTAACCTGCACAAGAAGTGTCTGCAGCTCTACAAACTGCGCATGCACCCCGAAAAGACGGATGAGATGTGCCGCAACATGATGACGTTATTTCATACGGCCTACCACCTGGCGCTCGAAGGGCGTCCGTTTGCCGAACTCCGGTCTTTGGCCGAACTGCTGAAGAAGTGTGAGCTGAAAGTGGTGGATCAGTATTTGAACGAAAGCGACTGCCAGGTTCTGATTCACCACATCTCCCGGGCCTTCAAAGAGGACTTGGTGGAGAAGATCCGCCTCTCCCCGTTTTTGGGCGTGATCATGGATGGGCTGAGCGACGACTTGCTGACGGACACGGTCGCTATCTACGTGCAGTTCATCTCCACCGATGGGCCTCCCGCCACTGAATTTGTGGCTTTGCAGCGATTGAGCAGTGGCCATGTGGAGGGATATCTCCAAGCCATCAAGCGTACCTTCAGTCTCCTCGGCCTGCGTCTGCAGGACACACTGCTGGTGGGTCTGGCCCTGGATGGTTCCAGTATCAGTTTTAACCTCAGAGCTGATCTCTACGTAGCCATGCGAAAAACCCTTCCGTTTCTCTTGTGTCTCCCCGTGATGCTTCATCGCCCTCAGCTTGGGATTCTGGACGCCCTCTGTGGGAAGGAGCTGTCGTGTTTGGAGGACTTGGACAACAACCTGAAGCAGCTGTTGAGCTTTTATAGATACACGCCGCGCATGATGACCGAGCTGAGATCCGCCGCTCCCGCGCTATCCGAGGAGACCGAATTTATCGGAGACATACGGGCCGTTCGCTGGATCATCGGGGAGCCGAACATTCTAAACGCTCTCATTAAAGACTATCTGGAGGTAGTGACCCATCTAAAGGGGATCAGCAGCCAAACCCAGAGGGCAGACGCTGCCGCCATAGCGCTGTCTCTCCTGCACTTCCTCATGGACTACCAGTCTGTGAAGCTGATCTACTTCCTATTGGATGTCATTGCCATCCTGTCGCGACTTGCCTTAATTTTCCAGGGCGATCATCTCCTCGTTTCTCAAGTGGACGCCAAAATCGAGGAAGCGGTTCATGAGATCGGGCAGCTGATCGACTCCCCGGGGGAATACCTTCAAGAGTTCGAGGACAACTTCCGGGAGAGCTTTAACGGCGTGGACTTAAAGAACTTGCGTGTTGCCGAGTCCAAGTTCCAGTCCATCCGGGAAAAAATCTGCCAAAAGAGCCAAGGGATTCTGACCCAGAGAATCGATCGGCCCCACCGCTCCGTCTCGCGGGCTTGCCGTGTGCTCGACCTGTCCACGTGGCCGCAGAACCGGGCCGAGCTGAAGGCCTACGGCGAGGACGAGATCCTCCTGCTGTTCGACCACTTGCAGAAGATCCAAATATCGGGAAGGGAACTCGTCCACGATCGAGTCGCCTTGCGAGAGAGCCTGATTGGAGAATGGCGCGATCTCAAAGCCGACTACTTTAACATGAACGGATTTAAGGAAGCATTCGGTCATATTAGCAAATATCAGCAGCGCTTCCCTCTGCTCTACCAAATCATCCAGTTCCTTCGGGTCCTGCCCACTTCCGTGTCCTGCTGCGTGAAAGGGCGCGAGGCTCTACAGAGGCTTCAGCGGAATAACCACTCAAAACTGACGCTGGAACAGATGAACAACCTGCTCACTTTGGCTGTGAATGGGCCACCTATGGCGTGCTTCGACGGCAAGCGTCCGTTAGACAGCTGGTTTGAAGAGCGATCCGGAAACAGCTACTCGCTCGCAACCGAACTCCCCGGCAGAACGTCCAACAGCGACAGATCGGCCCATACTGTGGAGGTGAAATCAGAATTTTCAGCTGATCTGTGACGGGAATGAAACCTGTGGTCCTTTTAACAAAAAAAAAGCCATTTCAGTAAGTGGCACCTGACCTGAGGCTGTTATGTGATTGGCCAATGGGAGGAGATTGGCTCTGCTGCTACAATGGCCTGGTCAGCTGTTCATACTCATTCATTTTGTTTATAAGAATAACCTTCCCAAGGCTTTGGCTTATGTCTTATTACTTGTGATTTTTCCAAAGATGAAACCAACTTTTAATATAAGAGAATATATAATGCAAAGTTCATCTATATACAAATCGTATAAAAAGTTATGTCCTTTTCTGAAACTTGCTTATTATATAAAGCAAGTCTTATTACGCTTGACCTTACATTTCAGCATTGTTCTGCTAGAAAGGTTCAATTCCACAGTAGCAGCAAACGTATATATTTTTTAAGTGTAACTGTATGGCTCAGATTTTTAGGTAATGTGTTTTTCTGGCTCGAAACGGTGTGATGGGATTTGGACACCTGATGCTCCCTGATATCAAACGGTTGTCAGTTTGCCTGCGTTAGACTTCAGAATCTTAACTTGTATTTATTTATATCAGAGTGGCGGAAGGAACGCCGGCGGAGTGGAGGCAGAGCTGAGGACGTGAGGAAGGTAACAGACAGCCCTACGAGAGGTTCTGCTGAACTACCTTTAACAGATTTGGTGAAACTTTCAGCAGGTACTGCTGTCACTTACCTCCCTCATGTCCTCCCCTTGCCTTCGAATTGCCATCCCCTTCCCCACCTTCCACAATTATTCACTTAAATGAGCTCTTAAAGGTCTCTTGCAAAAGCGTTTCCTTACATTTGGTTATGTTGTCAACCCTGAGTCAGGTGTATAATATTACGGGGTATATATTAGACTTTAATTGTTAATAGGAGCGCCATTACAGTTGTGTTCAGAATAGCAGTGGGTTTTAAAACACTTGTTAAGCACAAAATCTTTCTAGTAGTTTTTATTTGCATTGGAAACATTGTGTTTTCCAAATCCAAACATGAAAGAAAAATGTATATAATTTTTAACTACTTTACAGAAAATAACAAAAAAATGAACATTGGGCTGTTTTAAAAAATAGCTGTGTCGGCATTTGTCTTCACAAACTCAAAATATGCACTTTTTTTTAGGGTTTAGCATTCCTGTGAATAATCTAATATTCAGTTAAATAACCACAGCTTTTTAGAACTGCTTCACATCTGTGTTGCATAGAGTCAACCAATTTCTGGCAACTGACAACTGGTATTCCAGCCAAGAATGTTTGGTCTACATCCCACAATTCATTTGCATTTTTTGGTTTTGCCTTAGAAACGGCATCTTTAAGGTCCAGGGATTGGGCTTAACCTTAACTTTGTTGAACTGGAACCAAGACATTGCTCTTTTACTGGTGTCTTTTGGGTTGTCTTGTTGAAACACCCATTTCAAGAGCATTTCCTTTTCAGCATAAGGCAACATGACCTGTTCCAGTATTCTGATATATGCAAACTGGTCCATGATCCCTGGTATGCTGTATATAGGCCCAGCACCATAGTAAGAGAAACATGCCCACATCATGATGCTTGCACCACCATGCTTCACTGTCTTCAGAGTACACTGTGGCTTGAATCCAGAGTTTGGCGGTTGTCTAACTCTTGGCTCTTTGCTTTGGCTCTCCATTTAAAGCACTGGAGATCTTTTAAGCTGAACACCTGATAATTGTCTGCACTTTTTAGTAAGTGTTACCCTCACCAATCAACCTTTTAATCAAAGCTTGCTGTTCTTCTGAACAATGACTGGAACGACTCATATTTCTCTCGTTTTCAAGGAGAAATACAGCATGTGCTGGCGTTACCCTTAAACAAGGGCCACCTGATTCACACCTGAGTCCTCACTGAATGATGGACCTTCACACTGCTATTATTTTGAACACACCCCTTTCAGTTATTCAAATACACAGACTCAACAGCATGCATATCATGAATGCGGAGTCTGTTGGTTTTCTAAGAATCTACTGCACCAATTGGTAGATTGTTTGTCATGTGGTAATAGAATTTATGCCAAAAACAGTAATTAATCTGGTTTGTCATATTGGACTGCTATTATTTCAAACACTACTGTATGTTAATGCCGTCACGCTGCACTGAGACACTGAGACTGTCTTTTTGATTGTAATTCAGTCTGCTGGTCTTTTAAAGTAACAAAAAGAGTATATACAGTACCGGTACTTTTTTTCTCCATGTTATCGGTTCCACTTAACGTGAAGATTAAATTTTTAGTTCTTAAATTACTACTACTACTTTGTGGACTGCAGTACATTCTATGTAGTCCCCTTTACTCTGTTCTGATAGTCAGGACCCCAAAAGTACCATCACAGAGCAGGTATTATTTGGTTTGTGCGTTATTCCTATCCCAGCAGTGATTTTTTTTTCAAATTATAAGATAATAAAATTACAGTATAATAAAAACCAAGGTTTGATTAGTAATTGCTTTTGTTAAAAGCAAAACCTTTAATAAACTTGTCTTTCGCGACGTCGTTTTTTAAAGTGAACGCTGACTGGCTGTAACAGGTTTCCGGTTTCTCTAACAATCAAATTACAGAATGGTTTATGTAAAAACATTGGAAAAATAATGTATTGATATTAATGTGAAGCGATCCGAGCTGTGCATTATTGTCAATAATGTCACGGCTTGATAAACGGTTCAGCCAATCAGATTTAATGACCGGAACTACCGTTTTATAATAAACAATCTATGTTCTGTGATTGAACTGGCCAATAGAGAACAGATAACCAACAGGGGACAGATGAAAAACAGAAAACAGATGGACTACAGTCTGTAATCTTAAAACTACAAAGTCCATCTGTTTGGTAGGTGGAGGAAATGGACAGTGGAGCATGAAGGGGGCGTGTCCAAAGTTTTTACTGGTGCTGTATGTGGAATGGATGTTAAAAGGAGCAAGAGGAGTGAAGCATCTTCCTCATAGTGCTGGTGTGAAGATGGCAGCATGCAACTGTGTGAGTGTGTTGTAAGCATTGAGCATCATCCAAGGGTCCCAAAAACAGGGGTGGGGTGCACACATTTGGGATTACACAGCATGCAAAAAAAAACAATGAGCTCTAATTTTGTGGACCACTTAACATAGTCAAAAGTATGTAGACATACTTGAATTCATATAATAGTATTTAGAGTTTTTTTTTCATAGCCTTTCAAGTTCGATGCAGACAGCGAGAAGTCACAGAATCCTTGTTTTAGACCTTAAGGGACTAAATTTGTGTAATTTTTTTTAATTTTTTACTATAACTGCAGCAGTTTTATACTTATTCATGTAATCTTCTGTTGATCTTAATGTTTGATTGTGCAGCTTCTTACCTCATTATTTGGATGTTGAATGGTACGTCCAGAATACAAGCTGGTTCATTCCAGCGATATAACCGTGGTTTCTCCTCACTGATGGTCTGTTGAGCCATAACCGCACGTCTTCCCTGATCAAAGAGTCGGTTTTATATTTGGTTTGGAGATTTTTGTTCTTTTCGCTTCAGTGTATCAGACTTCAGAGCGAGTATTCCACTCTAATATTATTCCTTTGCGTATTTCGCCAAAGATATTTTAATCTCCAGATCTTGTGATCACCAGCCGAGTCGTGTTTCTAATGGTTTGGTTTTTAGGGCTTTTTAAATGTCTGTGGTTGAGTCTTGTATTGGAACTGTGACGTTTGAGAATGTGATTTGTATGACTGCCGATTTAAAAAAAGTTCAAACTTGGGTTTAAGCTCTGCTATGGGGTTTCTGTGTGAGAGAACAGACTTACAGGCCACTTTATTTGGTACACCTCCTCGTTTCCACACTCATTTCCAGTTTATATACGGTACCAGTCAATAGTTTGGACACGCCCCCTTCTTGCTCCATTCTCTATTTCCTCCACTTGCCAAATAGATGGACTTTGTAGTTTTACAATTACAGATGTAGTCCATTTGTTTTCTTGTTTTTGTTCATCCCCTGTTGGTTCTCTGTCCTCTGTTGGTCAGGAGCATCACAGAGCAGGTATCATTTGGGTGGTGGATTGTTTATTGTCCGTTCTGCAGTGACACTGATGCGGTGAGGAGGTTTTAGTGCCACAGTGCTGCTGTAGTTTCATTTAAACACCTCGGTGACACTGCTGGCATAGGAAACTGTCATTTTGTTGCTGGTTCCCCTACAATAAAACATGTTTTATTAAAATCCTCAAAACTTTGAGCCTCCAGAAATGGTTTGTTATAGAGAAGAGAATATAAAGGATTTGTTTTTTAAAATTCCACCTTCTAAAATTCTTAACTTTTTAGATGTTCTTGGTCTTTATATGCCTTAAAATAGCAAACAAACTGCTGGGATAGGAATAATTCACCAACCAAATAATAATACCTGCCCTGTGGTGGTACTATTGGGGCCCTGAACAAAAGGGCACGTACTGTAGTCCAACAGATGGACTACAGTCTGGAATAGTAGAACTACAAAGTCCATTTTTACAGTAAGTGAAACTGAGAACATGGACAATAAGTGGAGAAAAAAGGCAGTGTGTTTGAATAACTTACCGGTACTGTATGTGATTGATAAAAATGGACAGTAAATGTAGAAAAAGTTGGATGTGCCTCATTAAATGACAGAAAAGTGGTTTGTGATGTCAGGAGTCGTGCCATCAGCTATAAATCTTTTCCTCACTATTTATTGCGCCCTTGGCATTTGCATGACTTTTAACACTGGAAATACATCATTATAAACAACGTGTGAAAAAAATAAATGATTTCGGATTGTATTTCTGTTCTATATCAATTCACTTTCCTCGATTATGGTCATTATTTGACATTAAATGCTTTAATAAAGTTTTTCTTTTGTATTTTTATATTTATCTTGCTGTGTTTGACTTCATGGATGTACTTTGATTGGAGCTAAATCAACTAAAGTATTTGGACACCTACATGTTCTACAAGATTTTGTATTATGTGTCTGGGAATTTTAGTCCATTTATGTACAAGAACGTTGTTGATGTTAGAAAAGTGGACATGGCTTTTAATCTTCATTCATTTGGGTTTAATTGGTACACCATGAACCAAATTAATTTTTTGAGACAACAAAGTAAACTGTGAGGTTGTTGGTAGTTTAGTGGTTAGGGTGTTGCCTCAATCTGAAGTTTTAACTGCAGGGACTTCAGTAATCTGCATAGATCCCTGACCTAATCCCAGTAGATCAACATTAAAATAAATTTCTACTAAAACCTTCCAAATGCTGGTTAAACCCCCGTTAGAAGAGTGGAAACACATACAACTTATACAACCAACATGGGATTTCCAACAAGACGGTGTCCATGTACTTATTGCCAAATAGTGCAAATGGTGGTAGAATGTTCCAGTAGTTTATAATTAAAAAAAAAAAAAAAAAAAAAACATTTAATTGAAGGTCTGACACAGTGCCCTCTCTTGTGGTATCTGTGTAGATCCCTCACCCAAATCCAATGAACAACTTTAAAATCGATTGGAATGACCAGCCGTTTTTCCCACCAAAACCTTCAAAGATCTTGTAAAAGCCCCATTAGAAGACTGGAACCCCATACCACTTAAAACAACCAAAATGGGATTTCCAACAAGAAGGTGTCCACATATTTAGCCAAATATTGCAAACGTGGTATATTTGCAGGTCCACATCGATGTTTGTAGAATGTTTTAATAGTCCTAACCCCCCCCGCCCCCCCCAAGTTTAACTACAAAAAAAAATACAAAATTCGAAAAAAATAGTGCCCTTCCTTGTGCTATCCGCATGGATCCCTCACCTGAACCCTACAAGATTGACTAGAATGACCAGTCGTTTTACTAAACTCCCACCAAAACCTTCCAAATTCGTGTGAAAACCCCATCAGAAGACTGGAAGCCCATACAGCTGGAACCACCAAGAAATTCCATTCTCAGCAGGATGTCCAATTAGAAAGTGTTCACATACTTTTAGCCCAATGTGGTATATTTGCCTCTCCACAGCGATGTTGGTAGAATGTTCCAGTAGTTCTAATCCCCCAGTTTAACTACAAAAAAAAAACAACAGTTCCACTGAAGGCCTGACACAGTGCCCTCCCTTGTTATCCCTCCAGCTGCAGCACAACAAAAGATGGCTGAATTCCAGTCGCTCTATTTACTAATAACACTTTGTTTTAAATGATCGGTGTTTTCTCTCCGTGTTCATTCTGTGGATTTGTACCAAGGCGCAGTATGATTTCCAGCTACTTGGCACCATTGTACATCATGTTCTTTAGATGCTGTATAGAATTCCTTTATCTCTGTATCCTGCTTAATGATCTACACAGTTCAGCGATTCTCCGAAGAACAGGGTGTCATAAGCTTTTGGAGTGTGTTTATGAGAATTTGGGTGAAAGGGCATTTGTCAGGTTGGTTATTGGCGGTCAATCAGGTTTGCAATCCGAAGTTTTTAATATAACGCCAATTTAACCTCAAATTTGGACGCATAATTTCTGAATTACTTAGTGTGTTAATCTATATATACACTTTTTAAAAACTAAAAGGAACACAAACAATACACTATAACTCCAAGTCAAGTACACTTGTGTGAATTGCACCTGTCCAGTTAGTTTTCAACATTGATTGTGAATCAATTTCACTGGCTGTTGTGCAAATGGAACAGACAACAGGTAGAAATGAGAGGCACTTAGCAAGACCCCCCTATAAAG
>JAOUQT010318782.1:0-14336 GCA_025769995.1 Xyliphius kryptos | reverse complement strand
TGGTTAACATGTTCGACTCTCAGTGCTGAGGATTCCCGGTTCAAATCTGGGTGGAGTTTCCATCTTCTCCCCGTGTCTGCGCAGGTTTCCTCCGGGTTCTCTGGTTTCCTCCCACATTCCAAAAACATGGATTCAAGGTAAATTGGCTGCCTTAAATTGCCCCTATAGTTTGTGTGGCTGGCTCACTGTCCTGGTTGAATATAAAAATACATTGTCTTCGAATGTTTACAATACGTTGAACAATTTTCTTAAAAATATATAACATTTATTATCTTCCGCCTAATCTTCTACTAGGGGGCGTTTAGAACGTTTAGGAGGCTGGCCAGATACACCCAGCCAATTTGCTTCAAATCCATGTTTTTGGACTTTTGGAAACCAGAGAACCGGGAGGAAACCTACGCGGACACAGGGAGAACATAGAAACTCTACCTAGATTGGGATTCAAACCAGGAATCCAAGGACAGGGCACCAATCCATCACTTGGCACACTCACACACAATCTCACATATGGGGCAATTTAGAGCAGCCAATTTACCTTCAATCCATGTTTTTGGAAAGTGGAAGGAAACCGGAGAACCTATGGATTTAGTTCTTATGTGCAAATATTAACATGCATTTGAGGGAACAGTCACATGCAAAAACGAGTTAATAAAAAATTAATGCCGTTGTGGGTATATACCACAAATGAGTTTAGGGTTTCAGTATGAATAATGAATGACTGAATATTTAATATAAAAATACATTGTCTACGAATGTTTACAATACGATGTACAATTTTCTTAAAAATACATAACATTCATTTTCTTCCACCTAATACTCTACTAGGGTCCAGGAATTTTTCAACCAGGGGAGAACGTTTGGGGCGCTGGACAGATACACCCAGAACAGGGTGAATTTAGACCAGCCAATTCACCTCAAATCCATATTGTTGGACTTTAGGAGGAAACCGGAGAACCTGGAGGAAAACCACCTGGATGTGGAGAGAACATAGAAACCACCTAGATTGGGATTCGAACCAGTGAGTGGTAGCTCAGTGGTTAGGGTGTTGGACTATCAATCAGAAGGTTGGGAGTTCAAATCCCAGGCCCATTGAAGTTACCAATGGGGGTCCTTGAGCAAGACCCTTAACCCTCATTGCTCCAGGTTGCTATATCAGCCCTGTGTTCTGACCCCAACCAAGTTGGGATACTTGTAAGTCGCTTTGGATAAAAGCGTCTGCTACATAACTAAATGTAAATGTAGTGGCGGAAGAGACCGCATTAAAGAGCCACCCTTAAAATCTTCCATGGACGCAGCCATTTAGTCGACGCAAGTTTATGCAAATTGACGTATTTTAGTATTTTTTATGTTGACGTAAAATATTGTGAATGAATCAGAAGATGAAGACATAACTGTACTTCCCTTTGCATTGTGCCCAACATCTCTTTCTCGTGATTCATTCACAATAATGCATGTTCTCTCGAGCTTTATTGTTTTATTAAATCTCCTATTCCTTTATTTATTCCATTTACATTAATATAAAAGCACCCCCAGTTATTAGGGGTTTAGGGTTACAAACAAGCGTCAAACCATGTGAACATCACTGGAAAGTTCTTAGAAAGCAAGATTTTAAACGCCTTTTGAGACTTAATCCGTATTGACTTCAGAGGAATGAATGTCACTTGGGTCCATTTAGTTCTCAGCTGTCAGCAGTCGAGGTTGGAACAGGCTGTTACTGATCAACCTGATTTTGCTCTTTTTCCATTTTGTTCAGCTCACAGTTACACAGTGTGATCATGTTCTATTAGGTCGAGAGCTTATTCCAAGCTTTGTCTACAAAAAAAGCTCTGCTGCTCAGTCATCCTCACATTTGCTTTGACTTTTGGCCCAATTCTTTAAAATAATTGCAGGTCGGCTAAATATAGTCCTGTTTAATTATGGTGGAGGACCAGTTTTTAGGGAACAGATTGTGAAGGACTCACACAAGGCTTAGCTCAGATTAAATGACAAAGGGAAGGGGCTCTTAGTGATGGGGCTGCTGAGGATTGCCTACTTCTGTGGTGACACAAAATGTTTTTGGGCTTTATATCCTTGTAAATTGATTTATGTGCACTTTGAGGAACCAGAGACATGCTTGCTGGAGGGGAGGGGGTGGGGTCATACAAACCAGTTAAACAAACTGACTTCTGCCAATATACAGGGAAATACATTAATGCTCGACCATATGAATTTCCAAGGCTTGTACCTGTAAATGGAACATACGGCAAAGTTTGTTTCAGTGTAACTTCAGAGTAACACACTTGGATATTGTTTCATTCAGTTTTGCTCTGAACTTTGAATGCGTCACTGGAACCTAAACACCTAAGAGATATACTAAAGCACTACTGGCCAAACACTTTAGAACACCCAAATTTAAAATACAGTTTCATGTCTTTAATGTACTTTGAAGTTAATCATGAAATAAATCAATAAATCAATTTAGTTATTTTAGAATGAATTAATTGTTTACATTAGATTTAGCAGATGCTTTCTTCGAGCGACACAATGTTAAGTTGCCCAACTTAATGTTTTTAGGGTGAGAACATGGGGTTTATCAGTCACTGGAACAATGAGGGTTAAGGGTCTTGGCCAAGGAACATTAGTGGACCTGGGATTTAAACCCACAACTCTTGGATTGTTAGTCCACTAAGCTACCACACCCTTAACTAAAAAAAACAATATAGTTTTTTACAATATGTTTTCTATTGATATATCGATTTTGGACCTGTTGCAGAATCATTAGTCCAAAAGATCTATGTTTAATTTAATAACTAAAGTTGAACAGTATAAATATTGTTATACTGTTTCCCGAAGTTTATTCACAATAATGCACAACCTTGAGTGCCTTATTGCTTTTATAAAATGGTTACCAACACACTATAATGCACATTAATGCATTTCCCGACAGCTAAATCGCTAATAAACTCGTCTTTCACGAGTTCATAATCCAGTTTTTTTAAATGAATCCCGAACGCAAGTAAAAGATTTCCGGCTTTTTAACAATCAAATACTGCCGTCTAGTAGCCAAATTACAAAACGAAGCTTATGAAAAACATCTGAAAAAAAATATATATATATATATATTGCCCATTTATACGAATGTAAAGCAGTCAGAGGTATGGGTTACTGCGAATAATGTCACGGCTAGAAAAGTGGCTCAGCCAATCAGATTTAAGGACCAAAACTACCTGATTTCATAATAAAGCAATAAGGTCAGAGATGACGTGCTTTTATTGTGAATAAATCACATTATACATCTTTCCAGTAATTTATTAAAAAGTAATACACAACCTTGATTAGCATATTGCTTTAACAAAATGGTTTCATTTTTTAAATGTGTTTATTTAAAACATGCTTATTAATAATCTTCGTTCAATCAAGTTAGAATGCAGTATGATATAAAGATATTTCACTTCGGTGACAGACATCATTTCTCTTGCTTTCTATGTTTTTCAAAATAACCTGCCGCGTTGATACACAAACGAAAAGCGATCACAGGTGTGTATTATTGTCAGTAATGTCATGGCTGAACAAATGTCAGATTTAAAGACAGAACTATCTGTTTTATAACTTTATATATTATTATATTTTAAAACTTTTGACTATGTTTGCACATTAACATAACATTTCACAGTATAGAGACAAATGTAAAATCTTATCAAATTTAATATTAAATGTTGTATTTAATAACTCAAGTGTAACTCGGGCTGTTGGTATCCTGGTTTGGGTATTTTTTTAAAGTTCAGTTGAACCCTTTATTTCCTTGTATGCAAAATATGCAGACCTGATTTAGAGGTGGTCTGACATTGTGCAATATTATTTAAATTAATATTATTGTACATGGTCTCATGAATCTAACAGAACCAGTTTTTGTTCCACTGTAGTGTAGTAACAGAGCAGAGGTTCTGCCCCTACATGGTTCTTTGAACAGTTCAGCTCAGTTGTCAAGTCCCACGCACAGTGATGTACAGACCTGTTATGCACATGATGCCTGAGGCTAGAAAAGGACATTTTGGAATCAAACTTTCTTCAGGATTACTTCTATGTAGACAGATAATTAGTACATAGCCTAAGGTAAATAATCTATAGACAAATTTCTTGGAAATCTGAAATAATTGAACACATCTCACTTGTATAAGATGTTATTTGTGTCAACATATGATGTTCACTATTAATTGGTGCATAAAAGTTTATAAAACGGGTAGTTTGTCCTTTGATGTAATTGGCTGAGCCGTTTGTCCAGCCGTGACATTATTGACAATAATGCACACCTCTGATTGCATACAATACATTATTTTACATGTTTTCATAAACTGCGTTTTAAATGTTGGCCACTAGAAAGCAGTATTTATCCTTCCATCCATTATCTTCCACCTTTTCCTCCATTAGGGTCATGGTGGGGTTCCCCATCCCCATCCAGGGGAGAACATCTTGGGTGCTGGGCAGATACACCCAGGACAGGGTGCCAATCAATTGATGGGCATACTCTTTCACACACACGACACTATCCGTGGCAATTTAGAACATTTAATTTACCTTCTATGTTTTTGGACAACACCTCGTTCCCGTGATTTATTCCCAATAATGCAAACTCTCTCATGCCTAATTGCTTTAATACAGGATGGCCCATGGCCTCATAGCTCATATATATGAAGTGGGCTGCTTATTTTGTGGGCCACCCTGTATTTCACAATGTTCAGCACCTACTTAAACACAAGCTGCAGCATGTTTTTTTTTTTTTTTTTTTTTTTTTTTTTTTTTTTTTTTTTTTTTTTTGTTTAGGTGCCAAACTGAAAGAATGTGTTTGTGATCGAGAAGTTTTCTCCTTCACTTCTGCTCAAGCCTTACCCCTCACCAATCAGATAAGGCTTCATTTCTCCAGCTAAACACAGCAGCTTAGATAGACACATACACAGACCTTCTCATTCTCGCGCACACTGCTTCGGCTAAGCGACTTGATGAACAGCGACTCGTGGGATCTAATCCAGGCCGCACACATGCACACCTACAACCTGACATGCAGTCGGCCAAGCTCGGGGGGAGCTCAGACGCACATGTTTATTTGCCTACCACAGGTGAGCAGCTGGAAGACAGGTCTGTGTGTCCTTCACTTTTTAACACTCTCTCTGTTTACCTCAGCTGGGAAATGAGTAATTTTCCTGTCATGTGCTACAGTCTGTTTGAACATTTTAATAGAAGAGGTGAGAGATTCTTATATTTATTAAAACCTAAAGCTGTGTTCCAAAACCTTTAGCAATATTCAGCAAAAGTATTTTATTTTATTTGCATAGCTGTTATGCATTTTATCTTAATAAACTTATACATTTAATAAGGTTACAGAAGTTAAGTTTATTTTTAAATTTGAAGCTGCTGTTTGCATCTCAAATGAACTCTTAGTATTTGTTCAGTATACTTTTTTGTTTGTTATGGGTTTATTAATAGTAAATTATTTTTGTACAGACAAATAATAGAAAAGGAACATGCATACATCTCATCATAGTTTGTACATTGAACTTAAAAAAAGCTATTTTTAAAAAAAAAAGTTAATTCCAACACAGTAAAGTTTTGCTTTCAAATGTCCAGCTGAAACTGAATGTGCTTAAGCTATGTATGTATGTACTGTACACAAACGTTCCTTTTCCATCAGAACAATAAATAAAACAAATTAAGAAAGTACTACGGTGAGTTTATTTATAAAATATTTGTCCAGCCGTGACAATAATACACACCACTGACCGCTTCACATTTGTATACATTATTTTAAAATAAACTGTGAAAAATTGGCAACTAGATGGGCTCTGATTTTCCTGACGTTGTACTGAAGGAATCTGCAGAAAGTTTCTTCACTTGATCAAAGAGTTTAAGATGAGTGTCAATTGAGAAACCAAGATTTAAGACCAAGTCAGTTGGAGAGATGTGACGCCATCCATTTGGAAAGTCAGGTCATGATTTGAGAGTTTATCCGGAATTATGAGTAACCCAGTTATTGCCTAATTTATTTTGAGATGACAGACCTTTATCCAACCATCTATGTCTGTGAGGCAGGCAGATATCCAATTTGAGATGAAGAAGTCATCAGGGAAAAAAAATTAGGCTAAACAATGTCATGTATAATGAAAATAGGAGGGGTCCTAGTACTGAGCCCTATGGGACGCCAATGAATACTTTGTGGGGGTAGGAAAGATTATTCCTTGACACTTTAAAGGTCCTACCTGTTAAATAGGACTGAAACCATTTAAGTGTCGTACCAGAGAAGCCTAGATTGGAAAGAGTGGACAGTACATTCTGATGGTTTACTGAAGCATCAGAGAGGTCTTGCAGATAAGGACAGCAGTTTAACTATTGCCTGTTTGAAAGAATCAGAAAAAGTAGCAGAGGTGAGAGAGGAGTTAATTTGTGTGAGTGCTGGTGTGATTGAGGACACAATGGACTAAAGGAGGTAAGAAAGGATGGAATCAAAGGGACAAGTAGTGGGTTTGCTGGCAAGTAGAAGATGAAAAGGTTGGTTGGTTGGATGTGTTAGGTATCTTGTTGAGGATATGGGGGTGGGAAAGAGTTTACTGATGCCTTCAAACCTCTCCGTGAAGAAGGTTGCAAAGATATCAGCTGACAGAAATATAGTGCAAGCGTCTGAGATGTTTGTGACCCTAGACTGGAAGAACAAGGATTTAGCACCAGTTATGTTCCTTGAGAAGGTGGCGAAAGAAGACTGGTAAGTCTCTAAATCTAAACACAGACCAGACTTGCGCCACTTCCTTTCAGCAGCCCGACGAGAGGTGCGTTCTTTACGAAGCATCTCTGTGAGCCAGGGACTGCAGGAAGATCTGGGGGTCCTCCTAGTGGATAATGGGCAGGCCAGATTTGGGCAGTTAGCCAAGGTGAAACAGATTGTGCTGGATTCAGTGTTGGTATCAATAGTAGAAAAGTTATTGATGCAAAGAAGAGCAAGTCAGAAAAAAATGGAGTAAGAGAGAGTGCCAAGATTACGACGTTCCTGTGTGGTCCTACGTACGATCAAGGAAGGTGGAGAAAGAGAAACAAAACTGAAGGAAAAAGTGATCTGACCCATGAAGCGGAGTGATGTTTATGAATGAAGTAGAACAGGAACGTGTAATGAGATCAAGTTGATTGCCTGCTTGGTAAGTAGCTGAAGAACGATGGCTAGAGGCTAGAGATAAGTGAAAATAGATCAAAATAAGTAGTGTTTGATATTTGATGCAGTGCAGAATGTAAATATAAAAAGTAAATGCACTTTAGTGGATTTCATCGAGTTCATCCTGTAACAGAATTAACTGAAACATCATCATTTAAATGTTTGTTTTAAATTCTTAAGTAGCTTTAAATTATTTCAAAACTAACAAACTAAAACACTTACATTATGGGTAGTTCCAGTCCTTAAATCTGATTCGCTGAGCTGTTTGTCCAGCCGTGATATTATTGACAATAATGCACACTTCTGATCGCTTCATATTTGTATCAATGCGTGAAATATTGATTTTCCTGTTTTTTTAAAGAACTGCAATTTGTAATTTGGCTGTTTTTGATTGTTAGATAAAACGCAATCCTGTTACTCAGAGATCAGGGCTCACTTTAAGAAATGGACTAGATTACATTGCGGAAGACCAGTTTATTAACAATTTTGCTTTTGATAAATGGATTTATGACTTAAACCTTGTTTTTATTTGTTATAGTGTGTTTCAAACCATTTTAAAAAAGCAATAAGACCCTCGAGGTTTTGCATTATCGTGAATATAATCACTTTCATGTGATTTATTTACAATGCACACCCTTTCGTCCCTTGTTGCTTTATTGAATATAGCATGTTAGAAATGTCATGGTATCATACTTGTAGCTGGTTTAGTTACACTGGAATTCCTGTAGCTGCTCGCATTCAATACAAGTTACTGACCCTGGCCTACAGGAAAGTCTCTGAATCTGCCCCCTCTTACCTTCAATCCAACTAAATACACACTGACTCGTTCACTGTGATAAATGTCGCCTGGTGATTCCAACTTACCGGGGGGCTAATTTTTACTCAGTTTTATTCACCAGAGTCACTTAGCATTTTCAAGAAACTTCTCAAAACACACCTTTTTCACAGACACTTGCTATAAAAAAAGAGCCAGATCGAGTAATGCACAGGGTTAAAGGTACTACAGTGTAGCCGTTTTTTCCCTAAACTACTGACTTGTGGTGTTATCTCATTTGTAAGCCACTTTGGTTAAACGCGTCTGCTAAATGACTAAATGTAAATGTACATGCTCACAGAGTGTGTCATGCTGCACACTGTAAGTCTACAGTAACACAGAGCTGTAACACCTTAAAAAAACTACATATTAGTGAATGGGGCATGGGCTACATTTGCAGACTTTGCACAGGCCTGTCCGGATTGGCTGTGTTTGTAAGTGGAAATTCTGATCCGTAGGGCTGGCAGAAGCTTCTGCTGTATTTCTCGAGAATGTTATGGATCATAGTGTCTTTTGATGGAGCAGTTTGAACATGTTTGTATGAGCAGAGCAAGCAAGCAGGTCTGGGCTGGAGCAGACTTGGAACACCAGTAGTAGTTCTTTTTTTGTAATGTCCTCAGCTTACCCAACTGCCTCGTTCCTCTCATAATGTCTCATTTTTGTAGCATCAATCAGTACCCTGGGTCTTCTGGTTTCGCAAATGTTTAAACATTCCTTCCTTTTAAGATCAATTGACTTTTTGAGCCACCTTCTACTTTTCTGTCAAATGATAAAAATAGAATCTCAGAAATGTAGAAATGTGAGTTAGGAGAATAAATCACATCATGCGTTCCCAGCATGCAAAGATGTAGTTTGGATACATCTAAAAGTGTTATTTTACTATCCAGTGAATTCATTTAATTAATAAAAGCAGAATAAATGTCAATGAAAAGGAAGAATTTAGCTTTATAGTCTATAGAATCTAACAATTTCACATCTCACTATCCTTCGCTTAATTCGATACTAGGAACGGGGAGGGGTTTCGCATTGCCCATTCAGGAAAGAACGTTTCGGCAGCTGGGAATATACAGTGTCATTTTATTCCTTGGCATACACTCTTGCATACAGACATGCACACTAAATAGATGCAATTAAAATAAATGCAATTTAGTGCAGCCAATTAGAATTTTTTGGACTATGGGAGGAACCGAAGAACCTGAAGAAAACCAGGCGAGAACATGAAAACTCAACTTAGATTGGGATTCAAACCTGTGTCCTAAAATGGAACTAAAAGGCAGACGTGCTAACCACTTACCACCCAGTCCTATGTTAATTACAGTAAATGTTGTTCTTGTTCTAAACTTTTTGGGAATGTATGTTAGCTAAACATTTTAAATGATCAGCTTATTAAGAAGGTAGTTTTGCTGATACTAGTGGCACTGATATGATTAAAACTAAGGACTCATTTTCTAAATCAGGTCAACGAATCAACAATGAATATTACCTTAATACCTTAAAAGTGTATAACAGCAATTAGGCTTGAGAGGGTGTGAGTTATTGTGAATAAATAACAGGAAAGACACGAAGCCACGTGCCCTTACACTTCTTTCCTGTGATTTATTTACAATAATGCACAACCTTGAGTCCCCTTTTGCTTTTACAAACATGGTAACAAACGCACTATAATAAAAAACAAGATTTGATCCATAAATAAGTTTATTAATAGCAAAATTATTAAGAAACCTCTGTGATGTAATCACATTTTTTGAACAGGATTCTGGTTTTTCTAACATTGGAAAACTGTCATCAAGCAATCTATATTTAATGAGATAAAAAGATTTATTGTATGTCACACACTGATATGAATGTGAAGCGGTCAGAGGTGTGCATTCATTTCAATAATGCCATGGCTGGACAAACGGCTCAGCCAATCAGATTTAAGGACCGGAACTAACTATTTTATAAATATAAATAATTGGAAAAATATCGTGACTCATTTTCTTAATCCAGTCAATGAATCAACAATGAATGTTACTGCATACAGATAAAAAAAATCAGATGACTGAGCATGACACTCACTAAACTCTGACAAAGCCACTGAATAAAAACAGGATCATTTCTCTTATGATCAATAGAGATCTTTATTATATAGATCTCGAGACGAGTCTAGTTCAAACTGACTGAGTCTAAATCAAACTCTGGGAAGCTGAGTCAGCGTCTAAGGTCATGGCTATGTGCTGATGCCCGAGTCAGAGTCCGTTAGTGAGAATCATTTCACACCCTGTTGCTGAAATTGCCATTGAGCCGGTGTCTGGCTTTTGTAGATAATTACTTTACTGACTAGTAGTGAACCAACATCAACCTTTTTAGCCCAAATCATTTATAATGCACTATTAATACATGTATAGAGCTTTATAAAGAATTTGTAATGTTTTATAATAATTGTCATAAGCCTTTGTTAATGTCCATAGAGGTACCTAGCCACACTCATAAAGTGTTATAAGAACATGCCAAAGGGCTGTATAATGCATTATAAATGTTATATTTTATGTATCTGTTCATTAACTTATTATAGAGACCAGTAACATAAAGCCTTATAGCGTTTGTGTGAAAATGACTGTGCTCATAAGAGCTTATAAGCCTTTTTTTTAATAGTTGTAAAATGTCATTGATTTGCTCTCTAAAAGAGCATGCATTGTAGTACATAATGACTTATAAAAGCTTGTAAATGTTATTTACAGTCTTTAAAGTTTAATCATCTTGTTTTAACTAAGAATGCCTAAACATCCAAAGAATCAAAAGTTTAAATAAGTTCACATTATAATGCATTATGTCCCTTTGTGTTATGAAGCCTTATGTAAAATTGGTATAACAATTTATTACTTTATGATCTTCTATGTATATTAACAAATGCTAATGACAAATAATTTATAAAGCTTTATAACTGCACTCATGCATTATAAATACCGGTTTCATAAACAGTGATTAAAAAATTGAATTAATTGGTCGAAAATTGAACTAGGTTTTTACATGTTTAAATAATTTTGCCACTTTTTTCATCATTGCATACATTAAATGCACTACATATATTTTGTGGTTTAAAAATATCAAACACTCTTAGCAGATAAATCAACAAATTGCAGTTTAAGTTTTTTTTGTTTTGTTTTTTTCCTCTCAATCATTCGCTAGGGTCGATCCTCCATGCCCATCCAGGGGAGAAGGTTTTGGTCTCCCAGGACAGGCGCAAATCCATTGCTGCACATACACTCACTCACACATTCACTTTAAAGGGGAAATTTAAAGCAGCATTTTACTTTGAATCCATGTCTGTGGGGGGAAATCAAGGAAAACCCACCTGGACACAAAGAGAACATAAAAACTCCATTCCTATTGGGATTCAATTCTGCATCCTCAGCACTACGTGGCAGATATGCTAAACACTACACCATGGTGCTGACCATAAAAGTGTATTAAAGCAATAAGGCATGAGAGGGTGTGCATTATTGTGAGTTAATTACGGGAAAGACATGAAGCGTTGTGCCGTTACATCATTTTCCTATGATTTATTTACAATAATGCACAACCTTGAGTGCCTTATTGCTTTTACAAACACAGATACACTGTAATAAAAAAACGGTTTGATTCATAAATGTGATTATTAAAAGCAAAATTTTAAGAAACTGGTCTTCCGCGATGTAATCACTGTTTTTTTTAAACAGGATTTCGATTTCTCTAAAATTTAAAAACTGTAATCAAGCAATCAATATTTAATGAGATAAAAAAACTTATTGTATGTCACAGACTGATATGAATATGAAGCGGTCAGAGGTGTGCATTATTTTCAATAATGCCATGGCTGGACAAACGGCAGATTTAAGGGAATTTTGAATTTAATGGTAAAGCAAATAAATTTTAATTTAAACATACTATACAATATTTAATTATGTACATGCATCCTTTAGATTGCACTATAATCCAGCATATTAAGTTGTGAGTTCTAAAAAAAAAAAAAAGCTTCTCATCTGTCTTACAGACGCTTTCACCCGTTTATCATCTATTTTCTTTTAAGGAAAATGTAATTACATATCTGAGTTTAGAAATAAACTGGAAAATTTTAATTGGTTTTATTTGGTAATCTTTAGCTTTATTGTATTAAGCTCATCTCCCTCCCTTCCTTCGTCCCTCCTTCTCCCTCTCTCGTTTTATGTCTCCCTTCCGTTCTTCCTGACTCTGTTCCCCCTCGAGCTATGGATAGCAGTCTTGCGTCACGCTGGGCTGTATGAGCTTGAGTCCTCACACTCTGCTCTCACTCTGTTCGGTTCGGTTGTTTTTAGAGCAGCTACTGGTGAGTGTACGCCTTCAACTTATGGACTTATATTTCTGGGTTTGATTCTCTTTACACCGGAGGACGCCGTAGGACATGATGTGCTCTGATGGGCTTCCACATAGATGCGGTTGGGTGATGTTTACTTAATGCTTAATTCAGAAGTAATTGTCGCACCACAAACGGCTGAGTGGTCGCAGGTCAACATGATGGTCAGCCTTAAATCGCCCGCTGGGAAATAAATATTCTTAGCGCTTAGAGGATTTTGACTTGGATAATTTGATATAATAAGGTCATGACTGTAAAATAATAACGGGTTTTCTAATATACTAACCAATGGTGTTGTGCTATGAGATATATATATATATATATATAAATAAATATATAAATATATTTGGGTTGTTTTTGGTTAATCACTTTCTTTCAATATTTCAGGGTTTACATTTTTAAAGTTGTTTTTAGCAAACTAGCAAACTGTAATTGTGCTGTCAGTAAAGTATACAATGACCAATTTAATTACATTTTTGGAGCCATATTTTATTGTTAATCTGTCTAAATATCTTCTAGTTTAGACATTTTTATTTGTCACTTTTGGCTGCCAATGAAAGTGGAACAGGTATACACACCCATCTGCCAATTTCTCACTGCTTTGTTTTCCCAAGTAAATGCGTTTTCCTGCAAGTCGAAACACACACTGGTGGACTGTTGTGCTTTTGGAAATTAGATTAATTTTACAAATGACGATGAGAGACGGTGAGTGTGCTGTCTGATGAGTGTGTCACTCACACGTCAAGTTTCCATGACAGACACTTCAAAACTATAACAAACAGTTATTTGTTGCTGTGAAACTGACTGGTGCTCTGGAACTAAGTTACTGTGAGTGCCATTGCTCAGGATGTAATGATTGGTCTTTGAAGTTCATGTCAAGACATCACACACGCTATGCTGGCTATGTTCACGTATGACAAATTGTATATTTTCATAAACAGATAAGTGACCTATTACCCGACTTAACTGTTAATAGGCTGTTCCAGACATCAGTGCTCATTGTTGTTTCTGAAACCCCGTAGAAATTGCTAGGTTTGTCTTTTTTTAATTCGTTAAAATGCTGTTTGGATTTCTTAGATGTTAAGTTTGGATCATTGTAATCAGAAGGTGAGTCATATTCAAGTGTCACGCCAAGACGGATACTTGTTTTGTTTCGTGTGTAATCTTGGAAAAGCCCAGTGAGTTTTTTATGCCACACTGTATTGAGAGGATTGGCCTCAACCGCTTACCATTTTAGAAGCTTTCTATAAGATTTTGTAGTATTTCTGTGGGAATGTTGTCCCTTTCTTCCAGACAGATGAATGAAGTGTCTGTGTGGTCATACTTTAATGCTGGACATACGATTTTGTCTCGTAACCTTGGTTCCAGTTCATCTTAAAGGTGTTTAATGGGTTTGATGTCAGAGCTCTGTTTGGGTCAGTCCACTTCATCCACATCCAATTTGGTCAACAGTGTCTTTATAGACCTTTTTTTGGAAAAGGCTTTTACCAAACTGTGTTGGCATGTTTTCCAATCTACATGACTACTTAAATTCTTCCACTTGCAGCAATGACACCGAATACAACCCCAATTCTGAATTCATTAATAATTAGCAAATAGTGCAACTCTACATAAGTCCATTATTCATAATGCATTATAATATAAACACATTTATCAAGCTTTACAAAGTATTAATAATGATTTATAATACTTGTCATAAGCCTCTGCTTAAGTCCATAGATGTACATAACCACACTCATAAAGTGTTATACGAAGACAGTTGTATGTTTTAAGTGTTCATTAACTTGTTATAAAGACCATTGACATAATGCCTTATAAAGCTTGTGTTTAACCAGTGCTTTTCCTGAAAATGACTTTGTATGTGCTCATAACTGTTTATAAAAGCTAATAAGCTCTCTTTACCGGCATAATGTCATTAATTACCTATTTGTAAGAGACTGCATACATAGTAGTTCATAATGACATATAAAGCTTATGAATGTTTTTTTTTACAGACTATA